>CM016618.1:93411720-93490485 GCA_005393395.2 Gossypium australe | reverse complement strand
AACATATTTAATTACCTTTTATTTACATATTACAGATAATCACATATTGACATGCCATGATAAATATCATTCTCTTGCCGTTTATTCATAAACATAATTTAGTTAATTCATTATATCAATATTTCACGTACTATCAACTTATAGTTCCTTATATCACATATTTAAAGTTACACGAACTTACCTGGCTAAATTTGCAGAAATACCAAGATTTAAGTGCATTTTGGTAATTTTCCATTTTCATCGATTTTTCAACCGATCTTAATCTAATTAATAATTTCATTCAATTTTGCAATTTTCAATAATAAAATAATCCATTCCATGTAAATTGGTCATCTCCAACATTTTTACAAAACTAATCATAAAGTTTTACTTTTATTCAATTTAGTCCCTGGCCTAAAATATTACAAATTAGCCATGCTAGCTGAATATTCATACATATTTCCTCCTCCTCCTCTCCATTCCACTTCCTTAATGTATATAACATGCTATAAGTAATATTATCAATAATTTCATTAATTACTCATAAGTAGATTCAAAACTGTCCATTTGAGTTATAGTCACTAAATTATTTATTTTCCAGAGCTACAGAACTCCAAATGAAGAAACCGTTAATTTTTCCTGAACGAGACTCACATATCTTCTTGCCATAAATTTTTCAGAATTGTGATTTAGCCAATTAGTACAGTTTATTCTTTAAAGTCACCCCTGTTCTGCTGTCTGGCAGTTCCGACCCTTCTTCACTAAAAAATAATTATCTTTTTATATAGAATTCAGATGATGTTATAGTTTTATTTCTTCTAAAACTAGACTCATTAAGGAATCTAACCATAAAATTAATGTTTCCAAATTATTTTTATACAATTTTTGATGATTTTTCCAAGTCGAAACAGAGCATCTCGAAATTACTCTGAACCAGTCTTACCAAAATCTAAATATCTCAGAATACAGAATTCCTTTGCTTCTTTGTTTCTTTCATATGAAAATAGACTCAATAAGCTTTAATTTCATATCTCATTTAGATTCTAAATTCCATTTCTATGATTTTTAGTGATTTTTCAAAGTTAGTCTACTGCTGCTGTCCCAAAACGGTTTAATGCAAACTGTTTATTACCATTTTTCCCCTAAGCTTTCTATAAATGATAATTTCATCCCTGCTCAATTAACTTCTCAATTGAGCTGATTTTCTCAATAAACACTTTATTATATCACTTTAAACTACTTTATAATCTTTGGAAATCAGAATTCCAATAATAGACTTTAATTCCAAACATTTCACAATTTAATCCTTAAAATCAATTTCTAACTAGATTTTCATTAATTAAACCCCTAATTCACCAATTTGATCCACAAAACTCATGTTCAAAAAATCTAAGAATTTCCAGAATTTCAATCTTAATTCAACAAAACTTTGTTCTAAAACTTATAAAACATCAAAATTAGAAGAAAAAGGGCTAAATTGACTTACCAATTAACATTCAAGCTTTAAATCATCAATTCCTCCTTTTCTTTCTTTCCTTTTTCTTCCCCTGCTTTCGTCTTGTTCTCTGTTTCTTTTCTATTCCCTTCTCTCCTTGCCTTTTTTTTTTGTTTTTGTTCTATATATATATAATATATAATAATATAATAATATAATAATATAATATAATAATATAATAATATAATAATATAATAATATAATATAATATACTTAAAAAAAATCTCAGATTTTCTTACATTACACCGCCTCACTATACAAAATGGTATAATTGCCATTTTGGTCCTTCATAATTTCTTTTAATCTATAATTTAACTTTTACTTTCATTTCAATTTAGTCCTTTTCATTTAATTTCCTACCCAAACGTTAAAATTTTCTAGCGAAAGTTTAATAATAACTTAATGACATTCCATAAATATTTTTAAAAATATTTATGGCTCATTTTATGAATTCGAGGTCTCAATACCTCGTTTTTGGCCCAATTTTTTTCTAATTAATTCATTCAGTTCACAAAATTCACTAATTTTAAAATATTTCTAAAATCACACTTAACTTATAATTTATCGATTAACAAAATTTTCTAACTTTTCTTCAAATTTAGTGATCTCGAATCACTGTTCCGACACTATTAAAATTGGGCTGTTACAGGCATCATGTAACACCCCTAACCCCGAACCATCGCCGGAACAGGGTTACGAGGCATTACCGGACATATCAGACAATTTGCAAATAATTCTAAAAAAAAATAACATTCATAGTATAATTTTAATAACTGATCCCTATTATGAACTTTCAAAGTCTAAAGTCTGTATTAAAAGTAAAATGGGACTCGTTTAAGTATTTCAGAATATATTTTATTTTAATATAAATTTCGACAGCATTTCTACTTATTATCATATAAAACCCCCTGTAAATTAAACCGTATTCATTTCAATCATAACCAATTCAACCAATTTTTTTCATATATTCATTTTCTATTCTAAATACCTTCTAATCAAACTCAATCAATATAATATCAACTTAAATTTATCAAAGTATTAGTTAGATTAAAATAGATAAACTTCTTTCATTATAATTCTTAAACTTGTAATACTAACATTTTTAACCATTTACATTCAAAACATAATAACCTTTATACACAACCTACGTACATGCCACATTATCAAAAGGAAATATACATCACCAAAAGTTTGCTGAAGTCGGGTCTGGCTTCGGATGCTAGTTCAGTATTTGACTTCTACAACCTGCGCACGGAAACAACCGTACGCTGAGTATACATATAATCAGTGGTATTACCATAGTTCAAATTATAAACATAATAATCATATCGTTAAATCATATAACTTTAATTTTACTAAACCAATTCAAACATAAGTTTGTCATTCTCAATATATTCATACAATTCAATTTTAGCTATTCAACAATTGAAATAACACAATCATGTTGAGCCACTATCCATTTCTTGAACCAATGGTTCATACTTTCCATTCTCATACTCATATTCCAATCACATTTTTCAGTTCATGTTCTATTTTCGCATTTCTTCCAATGGCTCAACTGTTTCATTTTATTCAATTTAACCTTTTCCTTATTTACCCCTATTAACAGACTCGGACTTTAACGGATACACGGATTCCAACCTAAACACACCAGTACGGCACATTGTGCCTAAAATGGTACATAGTACCTGATCAGTATACGACACATAAGTGCCTGAAACGACACACGAGGTGCCTGATACGACACACGAGGTGCCTGAAATACGACACATAAAGTGCCTGATATACGACACATAAAGTGCCTGATCGGCAAAGCCGATAAATCCCGTACTCTTCCAAATCCTATGGCATGCCAATTATATCCGACTCAGCCCGACTAGTTAATAGGGTATTTCAGTTCTCAATTTCATTTTCATTTTCATAACAAATTCAATTTCAATATCAATTACACTTTTCCATTTCAATCCACATCCAATTCAATTTCAATACATATTCATCATTCAACTCAATTTCCATTCAATTCAATAAAAACACTTACCTTATAATTTACTCACCATATACATAAATTAATTTAACATTTAATGAATAAATAAATAATTTGAATTGTAGTAATACAAACCCGAATTTGCTTGATTATTCCTCGGTAACCTTCTCCTTTCCTTTGTGGGTTGATGCCTCGAGTTCCTTTTTAGCTACGAAAATAATAATTTACATTATTAATTACAATATTAAATTACAATAAATAATTTAATTTTATTCAATTTCTACTCTTCTCATTCCACATTCTTTATACACAATTCTATTATTTACTTATAAGTTCTTTCAAAGCTGTCTACCTGAGTCATTGTCACTAAATTATCTATATCCTGAGTTACAAAATTCCAAATTAAGATCCGTAAATTTTATATGAAACTAGACTCATTTATATTCTTTCCATAAAATTTTCAGAATTTTTTATTTATCCAATAAGTACAGTTTATTCTTTGAAATCACCCCTGTTCTGTTGTCTGACAGTTTCAACCACTCTTTGCTAAAATTTAATTATCTTTTTGTACAGAATTCAAATGATGTTCTAGTTTGTTTCTTATAAAAATAGACTCATTAAAAAATCTAACCATGTAAATTATGTCTCCCAATTATTTTTTTACAATTTTTAATAATTTTTCCAAGTCAGAATAGGGGATCTCGAAATCACTCTGAACCAGTCTCACAAAAATCTAAATATCTCCAAATACAGAATTTCTTTACTTTCTCTGTTTCTTTCATATGAAAATAGGATCAATAAGCTTTAATTTCATATCTCACTCAACTTCTACTTCCATTTCTACCATTTTTAGTGAATTTTCAAATTTACTCTTCTACTACTGTCCCAAAACTGTTTTTTTTATAGCTTACTTTGCAATTACATCCTAATTAAGTTTACTTATTTTCTTAACTTAATTCATGCTTTGATTCTACTTAAATTCCTTCCATATTCAACTTGATTATATAATTTTCATAATAAAACCCTAATTTATAATTTCTTCCAAATTAATCCCTATAGTAGAAAACTTATAGCTTACCTTACAATTTAATCCTTTTACTAATTCTAACTTAGATTTCATTTAATTTAATCCATAATTCATCTTTTTCTTCAACATCAACTATACTTAAAAACCTAAAAACTCTCAAAATATCAACTTAGTTTCATCAAAATCTTGCTTTAAAGCTTCTAAAACATCAAAATTAAGAGAAAATGGCTAATTGACTTACCTTTTAAGGCTTAAAGCTTCAAATCCCTAATTTCTCCTTTTATTTTCTTTCTTTCTTTTCTTTCCCCCTGTGTCGAAATGCTCTCTGTTTCTTTTTCTATTTCTTTGTTTTGTTTTGTTTCTTTTCTTATTTCTTTTATTCTATTTACTTTATGTTATAATAATATAATATATAATAATTACTTTAAATTAATTTAATATAATTTATTACTAATATATATATTTTATAATTAAAATCTAAGTAAAAATCTTAGATTTTTATCTCATATGCCGCCTCAACTTATGCTAAATGGCTTAATTGCCATTTTAGCCCTTTTTATTTTCTTTTAATCTATAATTAGACTTTTACTCTTTATTAAATTTGATCCTTTTTCCTAATTACTTTAAATTAAACTAAATTCACTAAATAAAAATCTAATTAAACACGCTATTAGACTCATGATTACTCCTAATGATTATTTAATAACTCGATTTACTAAGACGGAGGCCCAATAACACGCTTTTTCCGGTGCCCACGGAATTTGGGTCGTTACACATCAGCATCGAAAGAAAAAGAAAATGTTATCGAGGAGTAATCGAGCAAATCACGGTTTGTATTACTATAATTCAAATTTATTTATTATTAATTGTTATATTTTAATTAAAATGCATGGTAGATAAATTTGGGAAAGTAATTGAAATAATGATATTGATTTGAATGAAATTGATTTAAAAATGTTTATGGCTATTGAAATTGAATGTGAACAAATTGAAAATTAAAAGTGATTTGAATTGAATCAAAATGAATTGAATGAAGAAAACATGTGATTATTTGAAATGTATATTAATTGAAAAGTGATTAGTGATTTGAACTTGATTGGAAAATGAATCGAAAATATGAATTGAATAAAAGTGAATTAAATTATGAATATGTGAATTGTGTATTGATTGAAAAGTGGATTGAATTGAATCAAAGTATGATTATATGTGATTATCTGAAATATGTATTGGTATTGAATTGTATATTGATTAGAAAGTGAAAAGGTGAACTTCAATTGAATTGTGATTAAATTGAAAGAGAATTTGAAATAATAAAAAAATTATTTGAATACCCTATTAACTAGTCTGGATGAATCGGATATAGTTGGCATGCCATAGGATTTGGAAGAGTACAGGGCTTTGCCGATCAGGCACTTTATGTGTTGTATATCAGGCACTTTATGTGTCGTATTTCAGGCACCTCGTGTGTCATTTTAAGCACTTATGTGTCGTATACTGATCAGGTACTATGTACCGTTTTAGGCACAATGTGCCGTACTGGTGTGTTTGGGTTGGAATCCGTGCATCCGTCAAAGTTCGGGTTTGTTAATAGGGTGAATAACTAAAATGAGAAAATTAAATAAATTTGATTGATCATACTATTAAAAGTATGAGAAAGAAATTATGAGATGAATTGTGAATGGAATTAAGATGTGAGATTTGAAGCATGAACTTAAGGTTCATAAATTTGCTAAAATATCGAATTACTGATATTGAAATCAGTTGAATAAATGAAATGAGAAAATCGAATGAATTGATCGATTGAACTGTTGAAAGTATGAGAAAGTGAAATTATGAAATGGAATGTGAATTGAAATTAAAATATCGAAATAAGAAGTGAAAATAGAATGATTTGAAAATAATGAAATAGTGTATGAGTTAATTGAATATACCAAATAATTATAATTCAATTAACTCGTATACTATATCATTGAATATAATGTTATGAATTATAATTATTCTGCCAACTGTTACAATTCGTTATTCTGCTGCTCTTAATAGCCAATTAGAGAGAGCAGAGGTGGTTATGAAATTTGAAACCCAGACTCAATTTTCTTCTCTCTCGTTTCTCTCTTTCTCACTTTCTATTTTCTTAAATTTCTTCTTTCAAAATCACCTCGCAACAAAGACACGTAATTTTGAAGATGCAATCAAACCTG
Organism: Gossypium australe; assembly: GCA_005393395.2. Taxonomy (NCBI): domain Eukaryota; kingdom Viridiplantae; phylum Streptophyta; class Magnoliopsida; order Malvales; family Malvaceae; genus Gossypium; species Gossypium australe. The sequence continues at coordinate 93,483,802 of CM016618.1, read as the reverse complement.
GCAAAGATAATAAGCAAAACTATAATAGTTATGAATGAGGATAATGGGATTCTTAGTGTTTTACTCTCCAAACACGAAAGAGGCTTAATCCGATGCCAATGATGTTTTCTCAACAGTCCCATTTCTCTTTCTTACCAAAAAACCAACTCTTGCAAAATAACACAAAAAGAACCTTTCTTTAATTACACTGTGCATAACCCTCCCCCCCAAAAAAAAGAATAGAGAGAAAGAGAGAGCCTGGATAGGTGACATAGTCACATAGATTAGATGGGTTTTGAGGGTTTTACTAGAGAATTGAAACAATTTGGATCAAGGCCCAAGGGATGAATTAGAACAAGCTAAGGACGAATTTATAAGTAGTTCAAACTAAGAAGGAATTGTATTGGAAATATCCCGAACCAGAAAAGAAAATTTCTTCCCCCCAGCAAGCCTACGCTTTTACAAAGAAAATCCCTAAGAAATTTATTTTCATCTTGCCACCGAAAAAAAATCTCCGTCTTCTTCCATCACACGCCGCAAGCCTACCCTTTACGCCCTCTTCTTTTAAAACTGTATAACCATGGATTCTATATCCTTTTAAAATATAAAAATCAAAATACTCCCAAAAATATTCTACCCTATAAAAGCCCCAACACAAAGTTTTCGACCCCTTTGCTGTCACTGAAAACAACCGAAACCTTTCCCCTTTTACTCTGATTTGGCTTCCAATTATGGTCTAGTGTTAGTAATAGAACAAGTATCAGAGAGAGAGATAGAGGAATGCCGCTAGGGAAGTATTACTGCGACTATTGCGATAAGCAATTTCAAGACACACCTGCTGCTCGAAAACGCCACTTGCAGGGCCTCCAGCACCTCCGTGCCAAAGCTCAATGGTTCCACTCCCAAAACGCCCAAGGTGCTCTCTCACTCACTGCTTTTCTCCCAACTCCCCTACTTCCTGCTTTTTTTTCACATGTTTGTGATTGCAGATCTTTATCAAACTTCGGTACCACCCTTTTCGAAAGGGGTCTGCAATCGCTTCCTTAATACAGTAAATATCCCTCTCTTCACCTCTTGGAATGCCATTTTTGTTTAGTAAATATCCCTCTCTTCACCTCTTGGAATGCCATTTTTGTTTCTTTTTTACTTCAATCATATAATATTCAAGTGCACTGGTTTTCCTGTTTTAGGGATTTTGCCAGTACGGAGATAACTGTAAATACTTCCATCCCAACAATGATTCTCGGACCCCAAATCCTCCACTTTCAACTGCACCACCAGGTCTTTTTTTTCTCCCTCTGTTTTATTAATTCATATTTGTTTATGCAGTGCAATGCGAGTAAGGATGGGTTTTATTTATATTGTTATAGGTGGTGTAGAGGGAAATGGAAATGGTATGGCAATATCGTGGGGTAATCTGCCTCCATCCTTAAAGCCCCCACCTGAGGCTGGATATCCACCTCTTCCTTTTGTGGATTGGGGATAAACACTGTCTCTCTCCCTTGCTCTGTTTCTAGACACCAATTTCCTCATTTAGTTTCTTCATTTGTTAAAGCTGTGTCTTCTTGTTTATATTATTATTACATTCATTTCCCTGTTCTTTCTCCTTTTACATTTCTTGTCATCATGAGTATGTCAATACCTTGATAATGGGAATTCATTATATTACACAACACAATTGTCTAACAAATCTAAAAGGTGAAATGTTATGGTTCAATTGATCCTTGGTTCAGTTTAGTTTGTGCATTATAGGAACAAATGGTAAGAATGCAAGTCAGAGTATGAATGTTGTATGATTAGGTAGCGGAATTTGAGTAGACTTCCAAAGTCTATCCATAAGCTTCAGAGCTTATTGACATTTAGAGATTATTTGATGTTGCAAAGCTTCAAGTGCCTGTCTGATCAACCTCATATTCGTAGAGGAAATTCAACCTGGTAATTGGAATTCGCTTCAGTTCTTGCACTTCTTTGGTTGCTAAGGCATTGAAATATTTTGTTTGAAGGGATGCAAAACCTCTCGTCTCTTAGATTTCTGGCTGAGTTGCTGTACAAGTCTGAAATTAGAGGAAATTGCAATGTGAGGGATCTGTGTCTGGGTTGCTCTTACCCATTTGGAGGTCATTGAAATCTGGGATTGCCCCAACTTTGAGGCACTGGTTTCATAAGATTTTATTTTATTTTAATTAATTTATAAAATGTTTATATATTTAGTTTAGAATCCATTTTGACTAAAGTTTTTATCTACTTTTTTATACGAAACATTTAAATGATTTACAGCATATTAATTGATGTATTGATTTTAGCTCTCCATTTATTTTTCACCTCTTTAGTCTTTAAACTTACTTTATTTATCAAATTACTCCAAATAAAATGAAAAAATTAACGTTTGTTAACTTTGTTGGTACGTCACATGTTAGTAATTAAATAATTTTAAAAATTTAAAAGGTTCAAGTATTAAAAATTTATAAAGTATTAAAATTGTTAAAAAGTATAAAAATATTTTTAAAATTTTTAGAAAATTAATTAATTGTTAACATGTGGCAATCCATGTTTATGCCACGTCAGCAAAGTTAATAAACGTTAACTTTTTATTCATTTTTGGGTGATTTGATAAATAATGTAAGTTCAAGAGCTAAAAGAGGTAAAAAAATTAAATAGTGGATTAAAATAACTTTTTTTTTAAAGATAGAGGGCAAAATAAGTCATTATGTCAAAAAAAATAGAATTGAAAAATCAGTTAAAATTTGATAAAATCATTTATACTATTATTTAATCATGTAATTGAGTTGTTGTCATGAGTAAACTAGGTACCCCTTCAATTAGTGAAATTATAAAAATATCCGTTCGTAATTAAAATAAGTTATATTATTTGAAAGCATTTTAGTCTTTTTAATTTTCAAAAACAAATAAAAAAATTACATGTGGTTAGGTTTGAAGTCACGCTATTTACATAAAAGGTTAATATGTAATTTGTCCTCTGAACTTGTCCAAAAGTATCTAGTTGGTACTTAAATTTTTTTTACCTAGTTGGTATTTAAACTTGTATTCTGTCACCCAGGTTGGTACCTCCTCACTAATATTGTTACTTTGTGCTGACATGCACTGATAGCCAATATGGTGGTGACACGTGACAGCTTCTCAATATGGCATGTGATGAGCATAAATTAAAAAATAAAAAAAAACTTTAAAATTAAATTAATTAATAAAAAAGTATAAATTTTTATGTAGGTTCATCCTTGATATGAATAAAATTATATTTTTTATTAATTTATATATTTTTAAATTTTTAAATTTATATCTACCACATGGCATACTGAGAGGTTGTCATAAGTCACCAAAAGATTGGCTATCAATGCCATGTTAGCATAAACTAACGGTGTTATTATAGAGGTATCAACCTAGATGACAAAATACAAGTTTAGGTATTAACTAAGTTCAAGTACCAACTAGGTACTTTTGGACAAGTTCAATGGGTAAACTACATATTAACTCTTACATCAACAAAACATTAACTTTACCACTAAACCAAAGCTTTATTGTAATATAAATTTTACATTTTAATTGTATTATGCATATTATTTTCCCATCAATTGTATATATTGATAATATTGTTAAGTGGGTTGGTGTCACAAGTTAAAGCAACACTAGCTCAATCTTGATGACAACATTGTGATATTATTAATGTAACAACCCAATTTTTAGTGGTATCGAAAAATACAGTTTTGGGATCCCATTTGAGTAACTCAAGTTCATAAATATTAAATAGGGATATTTATGGAGTTATTGTATAGATTAATTGAAATTTGGATAAGTAATTTAGCCGAAATTGTGATTAATTAGACCTAGGGACTAAATTGTAGAAGATTAATCGCTATAGATTTTTTATTAAGAAAAATGCTTGGGGACTTAGATAAAAATTATGTAAAGGATCAAAATAGTAAATAAACCAATTTGCAATATGAGATAGTGGATTTTGGAGCTTGATTTAGCTAGCTCATGTGCCAATTTGTAAAAATGTTAAAGTTTTGAAAGTTACCATTGTTGAGAATTAGATGAAATTGGTGTGAAATTGTTAGAAATTAAGCTTGGTAAAGACTAAATTGTAAAGCTTAATTATTAGTTTCGTACATTACGTACCAAATTGAATAAAATGTAAATATGTCATGAAATGTTAGTAGGGATAGAATATATAGAAGGTCCCTGATGAGTTTTGGTAAAATTATATTCTAATCTGAGACCCTAATTGAAAGTTATGTTTGTCCCAATTTTAGGGGCTAAATTGAATAAATTACAAAATCTATGTAATTTGGTATTTGATTCTGATTAGGCTAGAAATTGATTGTATGATATGTTTTATAATTATTTGTAGATAATGACAACACAACATAGCCGAAAGTGAAAGGAAAAGCAGCAAAAAATCGTGGACGAGTGACTTACAGAACCTTGATTTGTACTTTTATGATTCAGGATAGAAATATTTGATTTCATATGCATGTTTATTGGTTGTTGAATCATTGAGGTGAGTTTATTATGATAATATGAAATGTTTTGATTGAATTTGATATGAAATATCGAGATGAGAGAATTAAAATGAATAAAATGGGAAATGATATGAAATACTTAAATTATGATATGTGATATAAAAATTATATCGAAATATAATTTTCAACTTAGGCTGCCTTTGGTTCACCAGTTGTTGCCAGTGAGGTGCAGTTACTGCTATCAATCTCACTGCACTGCTGTTTGGATCAGCATGAAAGTCCAGTAAGATAGCATTTCAATCTCATTTCAATCTCACTGGGGGGCTGAAATTTGACTGAAGATTTCAGCTCCAATGAAAAAAGAAAAACCCAGTCAACATGGTTTTTTACAATTCTAACCTAACTCCTTTGTTTTCCAGGCAAAAATTCCTGTTAACCCCTACCAGTCTTCTAGCGTTCCTTCTCTTGTATTCTAACCACACCACACAAACATCATCAATAATCAAAATTAATACATGGGTTTTGTAGCTCTCGAAGCAACAATTACAAAAACGTAAAAATTATCAAAAACCGAAATCAAATCATACCTTAATTTTGGCTTGCAAGTGCCGAATGCTTAACTCAAGCTTTCTCTCTTTTTCTTCTAGTATTTTTCGGTGGTAAGAATGGATGAATGAATATTCACCACCACTTTTGTTTCTTTTATTATAAAATATCTATAATATAAAATAAATATAATATAACTTTTAACTAATATTTTTAATATATAAAAACATATAATTATGCATTCCATCATTCAATGCCGTCCACTAACCATAAAATTGGCTTAATTGCAACATAAGTCCTAACATTTTATAAAGCCACAACACATAGGTGCTTTAAATAGTAGTTATATATTATTAAATTAATATTAATTAATTAAAAATAAATATTTTAATAAACATATGTTTATTAAATAAATTTATAAATTTACCTATTTTTAATAATTTTATATAAGTAAAATAATTTAAAAACTTCTATTATATATCAATTCTAATCTAATGTCCTTAATAGTCATTTTATATTTTTACCTCACCGCTACAGCTGCGTTTGAATCCAAACACACACTCCACCGCTGTTTCTAATCTCACTGCTATAGTGTCCAATCTCACCGCTACAGTAACTAATCTCACCGCCACCGCTGTTTTTAACCTCACCGGAGGTAAACACACCGCCTATCCAAACTAAGCTTTTTTCTTTTGCCTATCTAAACAATTGTAATATGTTTGGCCTTTCCACAATAGTAACAAACATGTTTTCTATTATTCTTTTTACTTGTCTTAAAAGAAGAAATAACAACCATCTTTTATATTTAATAAAATTTCTAGGAGATATAGGTTTCTTACAAAGTTCATTATGACCAGGTTCGAATCTCCTAACAACAAATATCTCATCACTTCGGCTTTCACATTTCTTGAGAGTGGCTTCGAGATCATTTAACTCTTATTCATTTGCTTTCAACGTTGCTTCTTTTTTTTTTTCTTTTTATAGTTTCATCAAGCATTTCATTAGCTTTTTTTTTAAATCAACAATCATATCATCTTTATTATTTGGCTAAACACATCCTTTAGGTTGAAAAAAACATCATTGTCATTTTTTAATTTAATGTTTTAATCACCGAATGGACCGTAGTTTAGGATCCCCTTCAAGTATGTTTGAAATCAAGCTCTGATACCAATTGTAATAACCTGATTTGTTCTGTGTTCAATTTGATGTTCAGATAGTATGTTTAGACAATATGTTCAAACAAATGTTGGAATGGAACATAGGCAGTATGCACCAAATAAGAGAATGAGAGAAATAAAGACAAGAAATTTGTTAACACAATTTAGATTCACAAATCCTACTTTGCCAAAACCTTGCTTAGCAAATGATCTTATTCAACAATTGATCCAGTAACCTATTGGCTAAATCTCAATCTACCCTTACACAAAGAAGTGATTGTAGCCCCAATAACTAACCTCAACTTGTTACAATTCATTCACCCCAAAAACCTCACAATACAACTAGTAAAACTCTCCAATAAGCCTATGAAATGAGTGCAAAAATAAAAGGAAAAATCAACTAAATCAGCACAAGCAATCTCCTAGCTTTCTCTTCAACATGCAAATTGATGCCTATTTATGGGCCAAATAAGGCAACCTTCAAGTTTAAATTTTGTATAGATAAATACTTCAATTTGGTGCATAATAATCCAAGATAAAAGCCTCCAAAAATTATTCCAAAATACAACCTTATCATTAAGTAAAATCATCAGCTTAACCATAAAATAAATAGCTTAAAGGATAAAGATAAATATAAGCTTTATCCAATAAGGCAAGTCGATCAAATCTTCCTTAAGTCACCAATTTCGATTATCATTGTTTGAGATGGATTACAATACATCTTGGAATCCATTTGCTTATGGTAAAATCATGTGTAAAGGATCAAGTCGATTAAAGGTCTTATCAGAACAAGTGTTTAAATAGTTGTTTGAACAAGAGTTGAGTCATCAGTCTTGAAAAGCCTTGGTCTTAACAAGTTAGTCAACTATTTTAAATAATTTACTTTTTAAAATATGTATTTTTACTTTTGGTGTGAATTTTTCCTTTAATTTTATAAAATTATTAGATTATGGCATGTTTAATATAGATGAATATATTTATACAAAATTCATATAAGATTAAAATGAAGCTTTAGTTAAATTAATAAAAAATCAAATATCTTGATAATAATGATTTAATGTTACATATGCATCTTTGTATTTTTTTTTTATAGTTGAACTAATATGATATATTTTTCTCCTTCTTATCTTTTAAATGTACAAAAACACTGAGGTGTAAAAAAATTTTATTTTAAATTATTTTCAAAACCGATGAACAGAACTAAGGTCGAAATAAAAAAATTTTGTAAGGACAGAAATTAAATTATAATTTTTACGATGGTAAAAAAATATAACTTCATCATTGTAATAGCTTATAGCTTTATAATTTTTAAATAAATAAATTTAATTTTTATAATTTTAGGAAGATATCTTTACTAATTTAAAATAAAGGTCTAAATGAAAATTTTCATTTGAGAGAATTCCACTAGTTTCGCCCTGAAGAGAACCATTGTCAACTCTAGCTTCCGATCAAATTATATGAACAGAACTAAAATATCTGAAAACATATAATACAGGGACCTAATCTAGAATTAGACCAAACTGATAAAGGAAATCAAGCTAGAAAACCGTACGGGGATTTACATACTTGCAGCGAGTCAGCAATTTTCTATCTCGCAGTTTCCTCTAGACTTTCATTTGAAAAAGAAAAAAAGGAGTTCATTACTTCTCTGCTTCAGCTACTCCTTGTAACGATTTTTCTTTTCCTTTTCAATTTGGTCCTTTCAATTTTCTTGTTGGATTTGAAGCAGTAATCGTTTTCCGAATCGTTGAATTCCTCTGTGAAAATTTCTGATCGGTGTTTCATCGCTCCGTTGAAGAATGCCGTCGTCGCCACGAAAAAATTAGTAAAACGGAAAGCAAACGGATAAAACTAGAATGCGAACCATTTGCGACGTCTGCGACAGCGCCGCCGCGATCATTTTCTGCGCCGCCGACGAGGCTGCTCTCTGCCGTTCCTGTGACGAAAAGGTCTATTTTATCATTTCATTGCCATTTTAGTACAATTAATTGATATCCGCATATTTATACACGTCTACGTATATATGAATACTTGATGTACTCCAAATTCTGTATATTCCTAAATTAGCCGTGTGTATATATATATATATATATATAGTTATTTCTGAAATTGGTTTTGTTTTGCTAAATTAAATCAATAAGGAAACTTTTTTATTGGGAGTTTTTAGGTTCACATGTGTAACAAGCTTGCCAGCAGACATGTCAGAGTTGGTTTAGCCGACCCCAGCAATGTCCCACGCTGTGATATATGTGAAAATGCACCTGGTATATATATCTCCTTTTTTAATTGTATAATTATTGTGTAAACTACAGTTTTTTGGAAATTTGTTCATTTGTTGATATTTTTGTACGTAGCTTTCTTTTATTGTGAAGTGGATGGTAGTTCCCTTTGCCTGCAATGTGATATGATTGTACATGTTGGAGGTAAAAGGACCCATGGGAGGTATCTCTTTTTGAGGCAGAGAGTTGAGGTTTGTCACTCTTTAGTAGGCAACACTTATGTTTTCATGTAATTTTTGGAAAGCCTGCAAAAATTCTTTACTTTGCTTGTAGTTTCCAGGGGATAAGCCTGGTCGTTTGGAGGAACCAGGTTTACAACCGCTCAGTCCGAATGAAGTAAGGAAGGATCTGAATCAGCAGTCAAAGCTTGCAGTGAGAGAGAACCGGCAAAACCATGGAGTCTCTCGTGTTCCATTTCTTGATGATAATGCTAAGGGTGTTGGAGAGGTAGGAAATGAGTTGATTGATCTAAATGCCAGGCCGCAACAGGTGCAGGGGCAAGCTTCGATCAATCAGGTATCTTCGATTGACTAGCTTTTTTCGTTCTTAAGTGTAATAAGATGTCCTTTTTAGAACTTAATTGATGAGGTGACTGTTTTGTTTTTTTAAGGAGCAAGCCATGGATGTTTCGAGTGGCAATAATCATGACTCTACAAGTGGGATCCCTGGTGGATCCTTCAAACAAGAGCCTGAAAAATGAGCTAGGTATAACTATTATCCCCTACCTATACTGTTGACTTTTTTTAAGAGCATTGCAACCATGTGGCTCTAAGATTTTTCTGTTTTTATGTGCATTTCTTGATAATTCATTATAGATGCTCATTATGTATTTGAATCTGTGTGATATCAAATTAATAAAGTGTACAAATAATTAATAGGATTTCCCAAGCAGGTTGGCTTCCTTTCACACAACATTGGTGCTTAGATAGTATTCTAAAAGACTTGTCTGGTTTTTCAAAGTAGAGCTTGACCTGCTGAGCAATCCCTGATTCCCATAGTCATATGAGAAACAGATGGATCGGCATCTAGTTGTTTGTGAATTATTAAACTACAGCGTAAGAATGTCTAGGCTTTTCTATTAGGGGCAAGTTCTGCTAACGTTTTTGAGAGAAATGGTATCCTGTGCAAGTAATCTTTAATCTTCATGCACGTGGAAAGTCAGCTTCTGCTGGCCTATCTGTCTCTTGGTTTGTTTCTCTTATTTAGGCTCATGTCGAACAAAACTAGTCCGGCTGGTTATAGGGTTATACAAAAACTATAGTGCTATTATTTTCCACTGGCAAAAGGATATAATTTTGATGAAAAAGCAATAATGTTTTGTTACTGAAGTTGATTGGTCCTTTGTTTGTAATGAACTTCCCATGGCTAAAGCTTCCTTTCTTTTAAGTCCAGATATTGGATCAATTTTACACCTCAAGTTTTGTTGCTATCATGTCTGAGATTTTCTTAATAAATCACACAACTACCATGTTTGTTAGCTCATTTTATCAGGGCATTTACTTTGATTCAAGTCTATGACAATTAAGAGTAAGATAAACAACTGGGAAATATATTCGCTTAACCAAGTAGTAATTGTTGCTAGTTCTACGATTTCTCTTACGATCCCCTCAAAACATGCATACACATATGCACACACACAAACCTTTCTTTCTACTCCTTTGATAACTGAATGAGGTTTCTTATCAAATAATGTTGTCCAAATTTTTGGTTGCTGCAGATATAGCTGGATCAGTTTTCTCACATCTATGTATTTATTGAGTGAAGCGCTTGCCTTTGTTAGATATGTCTTCCTTCCCCATGGATTAGTCTCTGTCCATTCAATTCCTTTACACAAATGAAAACTTTTGAAGGTAACTTTTACCCATGTACCAAAATCAACATTCTTGCTTCACCGAAAATAGTTGTGACATTTATGTTTGTTTGAATTGCCAACTATACATCCTTTGTGAATGACCATTCATTTAAATTTCTTGAACATTATTGCTGGTGATTACAATGACTAGTTGCCATCAAATTGTAAGGGGGAAATAGAAGAGTAATGGAGGGGAAATTTTCACTTTTGAAAGGAAAAATTCCCCTGCTTGTTTCTCCGGAAAATTTCTTTTCTTTTTTGGTTTGAATTTTTGGGCCGAAAGCAGAACAAGCAGTGGGAGACTATGAATCATGTTGCTCTTACACCCCTTCTTAGTGGCATCCAATTTTACCTTTGTTTAACTTCCATTATGGCGTTTCTTCTACTTTTGCCACACTCCAATAGCAGCTGATTTTTTTTTGATGGAATCCTATAATAAGATGGAGAAATATTATGAAAAACACAGTTTAATTGTATAAGTAGATCCGTCAATGGATTGGGTGCACTCAGGCACGTGTAAGTCTATTTCAATTTTTATGCATAATGATCCATCCTCTTAAAAGTTAAAAATTCCTCGGAAAATGGATCGATCATTAAAAGAGAATCTGTTTCTCTTATAATTTGAGCAAATCATTTCATGTCCAATTCTTGATTCATTTGTGAACGGATTTTTTTAGTCCAACATTTCCAAGCAGACATCATCGAGCAGGATCGAGAAATGGTAATGCGGAAGTTAATCAGATCAGTTTACCCTAATTTTTCGGTGGCTAAAATGCAGATTCAAGCTTGTTTTAGTATTTATGATGATGCATTTATAAGTAATCTCATCAGCAAGAAGTTTATTTAACAGTACATTGCAATCCAGAACAAAAAGTAGTCTCCAGAGCCTATAAAACATTCAACACAAAGAGAAAGAAACCATATCATGAAATCTCCATCATCTCAGCTAAAGCTTTGTTTGCAGCAGCTTAGTAGACGTAGCCCTTAACGAACATTCCTTTCTTGGCCTCTTCTGATTCTCCCTCGCCGGTGTATTTCCCGAGCTGAGCAAGTGAGTTGGCTTTGGCACGGACAAGGAGTGCATCCTGAGCAGCCTTAACGTTCTCAGGTCTGCCTCCCCATGTCTTCAAGCAAGTGTTCTGGAGAGCTCTGGCATACGAGAACGAGACGTGCCATGGGTTTGGCGATTGGTTCATTGCGTTCAAGTTGAGGGTTGCTTCAACCTCGGATTGTCCGCCAGACAAGAACTGCACAACAGAAACGGTTTGTCCAATCCATTAGTACGATTCATTTTATTATTTCACAATGCTTTCGTATAGAAAATGTACCATGATTCCAGGAACAGCTGGGGGGATTCTCCTGTGGAGGAGCTTGAGGGTGTAATCAGCAACTTGCTGTGGGGTGGCCTTGTCTTTGCATTCAGCACCAGGAGTGACCATGCTGGGCTTGAGAAGGATGCCCTCAAACATGACATTGTTCTCAGCAAGGTAGAAGAAAACCTCAGCCCAAACCTTCTGCGCTACTTCGAAAGTCCTATCAATTCCATGGTCACCATCAAGCAAGATTTCCGGCTCCACAATCGGGACCAATCCACTGTCCTGCAACACAATGGCCGCAAAAATCACTTCTCAACAAGAAGTAGCACACACATAATGATTACTCCTCCGCTTCATCTATCAACTTACTTGAGAAATGGCGGCATAGCGAGCAAGTCCCCAAGCTGCTTCTTTAACTGCCAAGGCAGATGGACCATTTGGAATGCTCACAACGGTACGCCTGTCCGATCAAAAAGAGCTAATAGTGTTATACAAGAATCCTTTACTTCAACACTGCATAATATGGTTGAGAAGTCATCGAACATGGGATTACCATTTGGCGAAACGAGCACCCTGCTGGTAGTAGGCAGCTGTGCGGGATGAAAGACCGTCAAGACCTTGGCACCATGACTCGTTGTTGGAACCAGGGAGTGGAACCAAACCCTGTTATTTTTTTTACCAAACCATTCAGTTCCAAGTATCCTCTTTAAAAATATGAATTTGTGGGTGCTTTTTGGTTAAGCTTTATACCTTGTCAACTTTGATACCAGGGACAATATTTTGCTCAACAAGAACATCGACCATCTTTTTCCCATCGATGGTAGATTGGTAGAGAGTCTCCTCGAAAAGGATAGCTCCCGAGATGTAGTCACCGAGGCCAGGGGCAGACACGAGAAGGGTACGGTAAGCTTGCCGGTTTGCCTCGGTATTCTCGAGACCAATCGAGGCAAGCCGTTTCCCACATGTAGCATTTGATTCATCCATGGCCAAAATACCACGACCTGGAGATGCAACAGTTTTCTACATCCAAACAAAGAAATAATATTTGAGCATGCATGAGATAAAAGTACGATTCAAGACTACATTAATTCTAAGACATACCGCGGTCTTAACAAGCTCATCGGCATATGAACTAGCACGGACGGTAAAGGCGGCCGATGTAGGGTGTGACCGTACAAAACAAACCGAAGGGTGGCGGAGGTTTTGGCCCTTAATCCACTCGGACTTGTCGATAATAGGTGAAGACTTGAGGAGAGTAGCAGAAGCAGAAGCCATTTTCTTGGGCTTTGAGAGGGCTAATCAATGAAGCAAGTCGAAGGATGTTATGAGGGGCTTTATTATGTTTAGTTTTTCACTATAATCTTATCTCTTCAATGCAGGCCTTCCTTCACCACACATGCAAGTCTCACTCACTGGATTTTATACTTGCGTTTGTCTATACTATCACTATACCAGAAGATGTCACATTTGAGGCTGTCGTGCTTTGACCAATGCCCTTGTGCCATGTGGATGATAATTTTGCACACTTGGCCGGGATGCATTCCGTGGTTGATATGGATGATTCTATACTCACCTCGTAAAACATTGTTTCAAATAGGTTTATTTTTTTCTCATTTTTTCAATTTACTTTTATTTTTTTATTTAACTTAAAATTTTTTTAAAGGTTTACTATAACATTTATTGCCTGAATTTGACATTTTTTTTGAATTTGGTACCTAATTGTTTTGGTCCAATTTGATACTTAAACTTGACAATTTTTCTTAATTTGGCACCTAAACTCGACATTTTTCTTAAGTTGGTACTTAAACTTTTTGGGAGTCTAATTTGGTAACTCGACTCTTTTTTCTAATTTGATACATAATCTTTTTTTTGTTCAATTTGGTACTTGTCAAACGTTTTACAAGTTACTCCAATATCTAACAATGTTATTGTTTTATAAGGTAGAAAAATAATCAATATATTTTATATGTTCAATTACTTTTAGTTTTATTTAATTAATTATTTTATTAATTGAAAATAATGATTTTCTTTTAATTTGGGGTTTTTTTAAAAAAAATTCTTATTTAATACTAATTCATTAACCATAGTGAAATATCAAATTTTTTTTAACATGAATTTCCTATAACACTAAAAATATTTTTGTAGCATAACAAATTTTTTTTTAACACCATTAGTGCTTTGCATAATTTGTATAACATTTAATAAATTTAGGTACCAAACTGAACTTAAAAAAAGCTTAGGTACCAAATTAGGAAAAAATGTCAGGTTCAAGTACCAAATTGGTCCCGAAAAAAATTTAGGTACCAAAAGTAGAAAAAAAGTGTAAAGTTTAGGTTCCAAATGTTATATTAAGGTGAAATTAAAATACCCTTCATTCTATGTTGTAGCTACTTTTTTCAACAATATATCTTTAAAGCTTGAACGTAAATTCTCTCTAAAAGTACAATATGCCTTACTATTACATTTAATATTTGTTCGTAAAGTCAAAATTTAATTAATAATATTATTAACAGGTTTCTATTAAACTAGAATATGTGGCATTTTAAATGGTATGATTGAGTCGATTAAATTGATACTAAACTTAAGTGGATAAAAATTTGAAAAGTATAAAAATTGAGGGGTTAAAATATGTAATATAGTTCCTGTACTTTTTGAAAATTAGGAATTTAGTCCTCGTATTTCCAAAAAATTAAATCATTTACCTTTCAGATTTTAAAATTTAAGTCCAACTGTTAACACTGGACTTGATCATTGATTAAGCTGGGTTCAAGCCAAGTCGATGTAGAAATTTAGGCCTAGACTCGGCCCGAAAAATGGACCTAAAATTCTATTCGAGTTTGAGCCAAATTAAATATATGCTAAACTCGAGCCCGACACGACTTATCCTATTAAAAAATTTAGATTCTTTTTTTATATTTAAAAATATAATATACCAAATTCACTAAAAATATTAAAATAAAAAATAACAACCGAAATTAGACATTTGATCGTAAAGTTTTAGGTTACAAAATTCATCAATCTATAGCAACAAAAAGGATGTGGTGTTAAGTTTCTTACATTGACTGGTAGCAAAATTAGTCTTTAAAAATGAATACCTAACCTTAAATATTAAATTTGTTAGTTAGCTTGTTTTTACACACTAACCTCGTCAAGGTTCGAAAGCTGGTCTGGAAATTCATCGCTCAAATAAATATTAATCAAATATCGTGATTTTTTTGTTTAGAAAACGGGTTTTAATTTTTATTCGAGTTTAATTTTTAGTTTTATATTTTTGTTTAAACCCTCTCATTTTTTGAGTGAGTTTTCGGGCTTAAACGGATAGTTTAACTCATGATCAGGTTTAATTAATAATGTTAACTTTTTTTTCTTAAATTTGTTGCAATGACATTTTGAAATTAAAAAAATAATAATAATCACTTGATAACCATGTAAGTAAAAAGCAACATGTTGTAATTAACTTGAATTTAACAAAAAAATAGTATTAATAGTTAGACTTAATTTTAAAATCTGAAAAGTAGATGACTAAATTCCTAGAAATACAAGTACAGTGACTAAATTCTTAAGTTTTGAAAGTACAGGGACTATATGGATAATTTAACCAAATTGAGGGCATAATTAGACCTTTCAAATAATACGGCATACTAAAGAGTACAAATGCAGGATATTGAGAAAGGAGTTTAGAGTGTGTGTAAATGAGAGATTCCTTCTCAACTGAAAGTAACCAAATATGAGGTTCTAAATTTGTGCAGATTAATGGCTGTGGTTTTGAAGTTAAGCCCCCACATCGGACGGTTGACAGAAGGCCATCCCTTGAGATTTTTCTTTCATGAGGACCTTGGAGAATGGAGCCAAAAGCATATGATATGATGTGTGGCTAAGATTCATGGAAACTGGGCTTCTGCTTGCATTTGTGGCCAACTGCAACGCCTATAAGAATTAACCAAAAACCCCTGATTCATGATAATGACTGCCGAAATTTTTCAAACAAAAAACGATCGGAAAAATTAAAAAATTTCCGTTGCCGGGACTTGAACCCGGGTCTCTCGGGTGAGAGCCGAGTATCCTAACCACCTAGACTACAACGGAATCTTATTTTTTAATTTGAATAAAATTATTTAACTCCTTTATTGATTAAGTTGCTATTGAACTTCATCCCACAGTATTCCGGATTTTTAGGTTTTTTTTTTCACCCAAATATAAAAAATTACAAAAGAATCAATAAATTTATCAATATATAATGTTTTGGCCAGTTGTCTCTTAACTCGATAACGGACTGATGACATAGATAGGCTTAATAGCTAATTTGTTCCCTAAACTATAACTAAAATATTAATTTCATACTTTCCTCAAGTGTGATATGATTGTACACGTTGGAGGTAATAGGACCCATGGGAGGTATCTCTTGTTGAGGCAGAGAGTTGAGGTTTGTCACTCTTTAGTAGGCAACATTTTATGTTTGTTTGTAATTTTGGAAAGCCTGCTAAAATTCTTTCCTTTGTTTGTAGTTTCCAGGAGATAAGCCTGGTCGTTTGGAGGGAACCGGGATTGCAACGACTTGGTCCGAATGAAGTAAGGAAGGATCTGAATAAGCGGCCTAAGCTTGCAGCCTGAGAGAACCGGCGAAACCATGGAGTCTCTCGTGTTCAATTGCTTGATGATAATGCTAAGGGTGATAGAATGGTAGGAAATGAGTTGATTGATCTAAATGCCAAGCCACAACGGGTGGAGGTGCAAGCTTCAATCAATCAGGTATTGTCGTTTGACTAGCTTTTTTCGTTCTTAAACTTGAATGCTAAGCAGTGTAGTAAGATGTTCTTTCAGAACTTAATTAACGAGGTGACTGTTTCGTGTTTAAAGAGCAAGCCATGGATGTTTCGAGTGGCAATAATCATGACTCTACAAGTGTGGTCCCTGTTGGATCCTTCAAACGAGAGCCAGAAAATGAGCTAGGTATAACTATTATCACCTACTTATACTGTTTACTTCTTTTAAGAGCATTGCAACCATTTGGCTCTAAGATTTTTCTGTTTTTATGTTCATTTCTTGATACTTCATTATAGATGCTCGTTACGTATTTGATATCAAATTAGTAAAGTGTACAAATAATTAATAGGATTTCCCAAGAAGGTAGGCTTCCTTTCACATGACATTGGTGCTTAGATAGCATTTTAAAAGACTTGTCTGGTTTTTCAAAGTAGAGCTTGACCTGCTGAGCAGCTCCTCACTCCCATAGTCATATGAGAAACAGATGGACCGGCATCTAGTTGTTTATGAATCATTAAACTATAGAGTAAGAATGTCTAGGCTTTTGTATTTGGGGCAAGTTCTGCTAACGTTTTTGAGAGAAATGGTATCCAGTGCAAGTAACCTTTAATCTTCATGCATATGGCTAGACAGCTAAATAACTTTTGATCCCAAAAGATGGTAACATGGCGGCTTCTGCTTGCCTATCTATCTCATGGTTTCTCTCTCTTACTTTAGGCTCGTGTAGAACAAAACTATCCGGCTGGTTCTAAGGTTACTCTTACGTTCCCCTCAAAATATGCACGCACACACACACATGCGCACACGGAACAGCTAACCATTCTTTCTACTCCTTTGATAATTGAATGAGGTTTCTTATCAGATAATGTTGTCCATCATTGTTTGGCTGCAGATACAGCTGAATCAGTTCTCGCACATCTATGTGTTTATCGAGTGAAGCGCTTGCCTTTGTTAGATATGTCTTCCTTCCCCATGGATTAGTCGTTATTACCGGTGAATTAGAATGACTAGTTGCCATCAAATTGTAAGTGGGAAATAGAAGAATAATGGTGGGGAAATTTTAACTTTTGAAAGGAAAAAATTCCCCTGCTTGTTTCTCCGGAAAATGTCTTTCCTTTTTCTGGTCGAATTTTGGGTCTGAAAGCAGAACAAGCAGTGGGAGAGTATGAATCATGTTGCTCTTCCACCCCTTCTTAGTGGCATCCATTTTACTTTTGCTTAACTTCCATTATGGTGTTTCTTCTATTTTTGCCACACTCAAATAGCAACTGAAATTTTTTGGATGGAATCCAATAATAAGATGGAGGAATGTTGTGAAAAATACAGTTTAATTGTGTAAGTAGATCTGTCTATAGGTTGGGTCGGATTCAGTCAAGCACTCAGGCATGTGTAAGTCTATTTCAATTTTTATGCTTAAGGATCCTAAGTTAAACAATTGGTTTAACTCCTCGGAAAATGGATAGTAAAAGAGAACATCTCACGTCCAATTCGCCTAATATTTTTGCTTAAACTTGTTTTTCCAGTCCAACATTTCCAAGTAGACAGTTTAGAACAACGTCGAGCAGGATTGAGAAATGATAATCCGGAAGTTAATCATATCAGTCTTCTCTAATTTTTTTATCAAGAAAATGAAGATTCAAGCATGTTTTAGTATTTGTGATGATGCCATTTATAAGTAACCTCATCGGCATAAAAGTTTATTAACTAACAGTACATTGCAATCCAGAACAAAAACTAGTCTCCAGGGTCTATAGAACATTAAACACAATGAGAATGAAAGAGAGAAATCATATCATGAAATCTCCATCATCTCAGCTAAGCTTTGTTTGCAGCAGCTTAGTAGACATATCCCTTTACAAACATTCCTTTCTTGGCCTCCTCTGATTCTCCCTCGCCGGTGTATTTGCCGAGCTGAGCAAGTGAGTTGGCCTTGGCACGGACAAGGAGTGAATCCTGAGCAGCCTTAACGTTCTCAGGTCTGCCTCCCCATGTCTTCAAGCAAGTGTTCTGGAGAGCTCTGGCATACGAGAACGAGACGTGCCATGGGTTTGGAGATTGGTTCATTGCATTCAAGTTGAGGGTTGCTTCAACCTCGGATTGTCCACCAGACAAGAACTGCATAACAGAAACGGTTTGTCCAATCCATTAGTACGGTTCATTTTATTATTTTACAATGCTTTCGTATAGAAAATGTACCATGATTCCAGGAACAGCTGGGGGGATTCTCCTGTGGAGGAGCTTGAGGGTGTAATCAGCAACTTGCTGTGGGGTGGCCTTGTCTTTGCATTCAGCACCAGGAGTGACCATGCTGGGCTTGAGAAGGATGCCCTCAAACATGACATTGTTCTCAGCAAGGTAGAAGAAAACCTCAGCCCAAACCTTCTGCGCTACTTCGAAAGTCCTATCAATTCCATGGTCACCATCAAGCAAGATTTCCGGCTCCACAATCGGGACCAATCCACTGTCCTGCAACACAATGGCCACAAAAATCACTTCTCAACAACAAGTAGCACACACATAATGATTACTCCTCCGCTTCATCTATCAACTTACTTGAGAAATGGCGGCATAGCGAGCAAGTCCCCAAGCTGCTTCTTTAACTGCCAAGGCAGATGGACCATTTGGAATGCTCACAACGGTACGCCTGTCCGATCAAAAAGAGCTAATAGTGTTATACAAGAATCCTTTATTTCAACACTCAATATGGTTGAGAAGTCATCGAACATGGGATTACCATTTGGCGAAACGAGCACCCTGCTGGTAGTAGGCAGCTGTGCGGGATGAAAGACCGTCAAGACCTTGGCACCATGACTCGTTGTTGGAACCAGGGAGTGGAACCAAACCCTGTTATTTTTTTTACCAAATCATTCAGTTCCAAGTATCCTCTTTAAAAATATGAATTTGTGGGTGCTTTTTGGTTAAGCTTTATACCTTGTCAACTTTGATACCAGGGACAATATTTTGCTCAACAAGAACATCGACCATCTTTTTCCCATCGATGGTAGATTGGTAGAGAGTCTCCTCGAAAAGGATAGCTCCCGAGATGTAGTCACCGAGGCCAGGGGCAGACACGAGAAGGGTACGGTAAGCTTGCCGGTTTGCCTCGGTATTCTCGAGACCAATCGAGGCAAGCCGTTTTCCACATGTAGCATTTGATTCATCCATGGCCAAAATACCACGACCTGGAGAAGCAACAGTTTTCTACATCCAAACAAAGAAATAATATTTGAGCATGCATGAGATAAAAATACGATTCAAGACTACATTAATTCTAAGTACATACCGCGGTCTTAACAAGCTCATCGGCATATGAACTAGCACGGACGGTAAAGGCGGCCGATGTAGGGTTGCATTGTACAAAACAAACCGAAGGGTGGCGGAGGTTTTGACCCTTAATCCACTCGGACTTGTCGATAATAGGTGAAGACTTGAGGAGAGTAGCGGCAGCAGAAGCCATTTTTCTTTTTGGTTATGCTTATCTTTGGGCTAATCAATGAAGCAAGTCGAAGAATGTTATGAGGGACTTTATTATGTTTAGTTTTTCACTATAATCTTATCTCTTCAATGTTGGCCTTCCTTCACCACACATGCAAGTCTCACTCACTGTATTTTATACTTGTGTTTGTCTATATCACCATATCATAAGATGTCACATTTGAGGCTGTCGTGCTTTGACCAATGCCGTCATGCCATGTCGATGATAATTTTGCAGACTTGGCCGGGATGCATTCGTGGTTGATTAAAACATTGTTTCATATGCGTTGAGTAATTTTACTTTATTATCTATTTTTTATTTAAAATAAAAAATTTTTACCAACTTTCATTTTGAACATAAATTCATGGTTATTTCTCTTAATAATATCGTTTTCAAGGTTTAAATTTTAATTATCTCTTTTAAAGTGTAATATAATTTATCACTAAACTCAACACTCGTTAGTAAAATAAAAATGTAATTGATAAGATTGTTAATAAATTTCTATTAAACTTGAATATATACCGTTTAAATATTTAATTAAGACCATAATCAATTAAAACAATAAAACATAACATTCAAAAAGAAACAATGACACACCTAATTAACTATGATTTGATTAGATGAATCGGTTGGTCAGTTAAAGTACTTATAAATTTATAGTTAGTTTTTGCTTACTCCTAATTCGAAGAGTATAAAGATTAAAGACATAAACATTTGAAATTGTAGTGGATAAACCTGTGTAAGTAACAAACAAGTAAATTAATGAAGAAATTGAAAAAATCGAATACACAAATTTTATGTGAAAAAATTTCTCTGAAGAGGATAAAAAATCACGAGCAAAAAGAGATTTCACTAATAAGATAAAAGTATAAGATGGAGAGTGTGAAAATAAATAAAATCCGAAACCCCGAAAGAAAAATCATTTGCACTAAAACACAGAATTCTCTCTTTAACTATGTTATTTTCTGCATCTAGATCTAATTCACACACTAATCTCAGTGGCTCTAAGGTGACTTATATAATGTACATGTTACTTGGTATCTACTTACCCTAGATATACTTTAGCTACTAATTAATGCAATATACTGTTAAATGATTAGAGTCTAATTAAGAAATAATTCAAAAATTGTCGTCCAATGAATTAGCTACATATTTTCATATCTTGGCGTGATGACAGTTGCTCGTTGCGACATTGTGTTGCCTCATTACGATGTCACTCTCTGATTTAGTCCGAAATGCAAGGCATAGTCCACAGAAATAATAAAGCATATTTTTACGAAAAAAAAAAACAGATTTTTTCTTTCCATGTAATGTAGAAAGAGTACAAGAACATCATATTCACAATGCAGTTTGCAGTGCGTGTAAATTAGAGGTGTTGGAGAGATTCCTTCTGAAATTAAACAAACATGAGGTTCTAAAAATTGTGCAGATTAATGGCTGTGGTTTTAAGTACTGGGTCTTGAAGTTAAGCCCCTACATAAGACGGTTGACAGAATGCCATCCCTTGAGATTTTTCTTTCATGAGGACCTCGGAGAATGGAGCCGAAAACATATGATATGACGTGTGGCTAAGATTCATGGAAACTGGGCTTCTGTTTGCATTTGTGGCCGACTGCAACGCCTATAAGAATTAACCAGACACAAAAATAAATTCTCGAAAACCCCTGATTCGTGATAATGACAGCCGATTTTTTCAATCAAAAACGATCGGAAAAAGAAAAAGAAAAAAACAGTTCCCGTTGCCGGTACTTGAACCCGGCTCTGTCGGGTAAAAACCAAGTATCCTAACCACTTAGGCGAATTTTAATAAAATGTAACAAATCTTACTCAGTCTGATCGCTGGATTCAAGCTAAAGAATGTTACATCAATCAACGGATCAATCACATACATTTAACATCAATAACATGCAGTAATTCAACAAACACAAGTCATATAACTCATGGTTAATATGATTTCCAAACAAATCCGAGTTTTAATCGAGTTTACGAAAGTTCTTAAGTTGACTCGAGTACAAATAAGGACTAAGTTAGAAATTTTTAAACAATTAGAGAAAATCATAAAATAGAACCACACAACCGTGTGGCTAGACTGTGTTAAAAACTGAAACCGTGTAGCTGGAGTCGGTCGTGCGACTCCCTTTTTACATGGTTATAGTTTTTCATACGGCCGTGTGATCCCTTTTTATTGAAATTTTCATACTTTTTGTTAAATTTTCCTAAGCTCAATTGAGGCTTGGGTATGGCTCTATATTATGTTGAATGATTGATATGATAAAAATTTGTCATGTCTTACTGTGAATTGTTTGTTATAGTTTTGTTTCGTACAGTAGCATATCGTAATTCGTTCTCGACGACAGATATAGGTAAAGGGTGTTACATTATAACCTGAAGATTAATAATTTAAGTATTCCATTTATTAAGTTGCTAATGATGGGTCGTTAAATCAATATTTCTCAAACGTACGATTAGTTACTTAATTGGTAGTACTTTTTTTTTGTCACTCAATTATGAAAGATTATAAAATAATCAT
This sequence comes from Gossypium australe, assembly GCA_005393395.2. Lineage (NCBI taxonomy): Eukaryota > Viridiplantae > Streptophyta > Magnoliopsida > Malvales > Malvaceae > Gossypium > Gossypium australe. The sequence goes on along the minus strand of CM016618.1, from coordinate 93,461,423 downwards.
AATGTTTTGATCATTTATTTATTAACTCAATTACGGATATTTGAATCTACGCCCTTCTGATTGCTACAATAGTAACAATGCTACTTAAACTAAATCGTTGAATTTTAAATTTGTTAAGGGCACGAAAAGTACAGTGCATAATACCCTTTAATTTGAAGTTTTTGAGGTTATGACATATATAAAAATGGTAAAGAAGAAAAATAGAGATTAGTAGTGACTTAATAGGACAATTTAGGGACTTCATCTCACTATATAAGAAAAGTAAGTTTCAATGTCACAGGTCATTGACCCATAGTTAATTACTTAACTACTTATAATTTTAGGGGCGCAAGCAGGGGCTGGCATGGGCCCCTTCCCCCTAAAATGTAAAATTGCTATTTAGGCCCTTAGAATTTTTTAAAAATTTTAAATTAGTAAAAGTAAAATTACACTTTGGCCCCCCTAAAATTATAAAAATTTAATTTAATCTTTTACAAATTTTAAAGATATAAACTATAAAAAATTAAAATTTTATTCGGCCCCCCTAAAAAATTCTTCTGGCTTCGCCCCTGTGTATAAGAAAAGTAAGTTTCAATGTCGCAGGTCATTGACCCATAGTTTTTGAATAAACATATTGACTGGGCTTTCATTACTAAAATCAAATACCAAATAGCATCCAAAATCAAAAATATGAGAAAAGCCCTCTACGTCGAGGCCCAAAACAAAACAAGCTAAACAAAGTAGACCCAAAAAAACGAGACCCAAACAAAACAAATTCGAAAAGACTGTTCGGTACTACCGAAGCACCAACAGACGGGCATTAAATGAAAAAATAAAATAATAAATAAAAATACTCACCGACACTTTAGCACAATCAAAACGCCTAAAAACCCTTCACAATTCTCTCTCTTCATAAAGCGTATCTGAAATAATGGTTTCCTTTTCTGAGAAGCCATTCCCACCTGGTTTTTCATTTCTATGGCTTCCCTTTCGAAACAGCTGCCGAAGGACCCCTTTCAGTCTGGCTCGCGCACCGATTCCCTGAGTCTCTGATTTTCGGCATACACCGGTACTCTTCCTTCCAGGTAAATCCCGACTTTGCTCTTCAATGATTCTGTTGCAATTTAGTGGGCGAGTGTATTCGCTGATCTTGGTATATGGTTGAAGATGAAAGGCTTAGATCTGTACATCATCTGTTTAATATAAAAAATATAGGCTCCTAGCAAAGATTTGTCTTGGTCTCTATTTCTACATTTGCTGATTACAGATCGAGAGTCTCCTTCAATGATAACCTCTGACCACATGTTTTCCACTCACATTCTAACCGCTTTCTTGCATGCCAGTGCTTCCGCCACAAAAGCCGAGGGTACCCCTTTGTGAATCTCAGAACATGATAAAAGAATAGCCCCTTCAGGATTCCGTATTATGATTCAGAGGCCGAAATGCTATTGTGTACATTGAATGCTCCATCGAAATTAATTTTAATGGTTTCTCGAGGTGGGTGTCTCCATTTTTGCTTCACTTCTGCTTGCTTTAATTTTTTCCTCTCCAAACCATCAAGCTCCGCTATGTATCCGATAACAAAGTTCTCGATTTCCAGTCCAGTACTCACCTTTTTCTCATGAATTCTTAGGTTCCTATCACCCCATATGGCCCAAAGTGCGCAGCAGAAGAGACGCCATGCTCGAGGATTACACTGTTCAAAAACCCAGATAAGCCACTCTTCAAAATTCCCGTTTTCATTTAGTAGCACATCCTGTAATAACAATGTTGACCAGGTTTCCTTTGTGACAGGACATCCTCGGAAGAGGTGGTCTATCGTCTCAGCTTGTTCCCCACATCTTGGGCAGATTGGGTCAATGGCAAGTTTCTTGTGTTGCAGATTTACTCTTGTAGGCAAGAAATTCCATGTAATTTTCCAGACTGTAATCTTGATTTTTGTTGGAAGGTTTAGGAGCCATAGTTTTTTGTAGAGGTTTCTGTAGCTGGTTTGTAAAGCATAGGCTCTAGGAAATTCATCAGTAATCTATAATAGTTTATAAGCACTGCGGACTGAAAAAACCCCCGAAGCCTCACCTCCCCATGCCAAGTAGTCATCGTGTGGGGCGTCTGCCAGCGGAATTTGAAGTATCCGAACAGCGTCTTCCTCAGCAAAGGTATCTTCGATTAAATCCTCTTTCCATATTATCTCATTATCATCAATCAAAGTACTAACAAACTGATCACGCATCAACTCAACCTCTGATAATAATCTGAAATTAACACCATTCTGAATCCATGCATCATAATTAACAGAAATATTATTGCCAATACCAACACGCCATATTAAACACTTTCGCAAAACGACTTTTGTAGCCCATTTGCTTTTCCAAGTGTAAGAGCTTGAATTTCCCAATCTTGAATTAAAGAACTGCTTATCAGGAAAATACTTGGCTTTCAAAACTTTTGCTACTAAAGATTCCGTATTATTCATAATCCTTCAGCCTTGTTTCGCCAAGAGAGAAATATTGAACTTCGCCATGTTTCTGAATCTCATACCTCCCACCTCCTTAGATCTGCACATAAATTGCCATTGACACTAGTGTATCCCTCTCCTTTCCTTATCATGTTGCCACCAGTATTTTGCAAAAATATTCTCCAACTCCCCGCAAAGCGATTTGGTAACAGAAAGCACGCCATAGCATACGTTGGAATTGCTTGGAGCACTGACTTAATGAAAACCCCCTTCCCCCCTTGTAATAGGTGTCGTGAGCTCTAATGACTAATCCTCTGAGTAACTTTGTCCTTTAGAATCTGAAACGACGCCTTCCTTCTTTTACCAATCACACTAGGAAGACCCAAGTACTTCTCAATGTTTGTAGAACATCTCATCCCCAAAACATCCGTTATCTCTTCTTGAACTCCTTCTTGGGTGTTTGAGCTGAAGTAAATGGTTGATTTATTAAAATCCACACACTGGCCCGAACATTGCTCATACTGTTGCAAAATTGCTTTTAAGACAATCGCTTGTTCTTTTGAGGATTCCCCGAACAATAAGCAATCATCCGCAAACAAGAGATGTGATATCTCTGGTCCCCTCTGACTTGCTTTAACCCCTTTAATAATCCCCTCTCCAACTGCTTTCCTAATTAAAGCCGAAAGACCCTCACTACAAATCAAAAAGAGATAAAGGCTAAGCGGGTCACCTTGACGTAATCCTCTGGTGGGGTGGAAAACTCTGCCTCTAACTCTATTGATATTAACTGCATAAGAAGTTGTAGAGACGCATTTCATAACTAAGGCTACCCATCTCACTGTAAACCCCATTTTAAGCATCACTTTTTCCAAGTAATTCCACTCAACTCGACCATAGGCTTTACTCATATCGAGTTTTACCGCTATAAGCCCTTTCTCCCCCCAACGCTTCTGCCGCAATCTATGTAGAATCTCATAGGCAATCAGCACATTATCTGAAATTAATCTTGGAACAAAAGCGCTTTGAGCACTATCAATGCATTTGCCAATAAAATCCTGAAGTCTATTTGCAATTGTTTTAGCCACCAATTTGTATAAAATTGTTCACAGGCTAATAGGTCTAAAATCAACAAGATTTGTAGGGTGTGAAGATTTTGGGATTAACACAATATCTGTTCTATTTGTGGACTCGAAATCCCTACCCTCATTCAACACTCCAAGACAGAAAGTCTCAACATCTTTCCCCACAATGTGCCAGTATTTCTGAAAAAATAGAGCTGGAAAACCATCAAAACCTGGTGCTTTAGTTGGACCCATCCCTTTAAGTGCTTTCTGAATTTCCTCCCTCGAATACACTGAAAGTAAAACTGAATTGATTTCAGAAGATATATTAGTACTTATACCTTCTAAAAGATATGTTGTGTCTCTCACTCCCGTCGTTGAGAAAAGATTTTAGAAATAATTCGATGTTATTTCGTTTATTTGTAAACCATCAGTAACTTTCTGTCCTTCCTCTGATTCCAGTCTACTGGTTGTGTTTGTCCTCCTTCGAGCTGAAGCATATTTGTGAAAGAATGCTGAATTTCGATCTCCCAAAAGTAGCCAATTAGCTCTTGCCCTCTGTTCCCAATACATCTCATCCTTATCGATCTCCATATTTAAGCTAATTCTAGTATCAATAATTTTCTCCATTATTTCCTCATTCCTCTCTCCCTCTAATAAATTCTCCAACTCTTTTATGAGCTCCTTCTTCAATCCATCTCTTCCCCTCCTAATGGAACTAGCCCATCTTAACAAACAAATTTGTAATCTTTCCAGTTTTTCCGAAATTGACCCATTTGATGACTCCCAAGACTTCCTAACTTTTTCCTCAAAAGACTCCTCAAGCGTCCACCATGCTTCAAACTTAAACCGTGGCCTTTTATAGAACTTATCCTCATTGCCAGTATGAATAAAAAGGGGACAATGATCTGAAATTGAGTGCGTTAAATGTTGAACGCTTCCTTTTGGAAATAGATGCATCCACTTTTCATTAGCCACCCCTCTATCAAGTCGTTCACGTATATTTGTCTCCGGTAAATTTCCTCTTTCCCATGTAAACCAAGTGCCCTGAAAACCCATATCCATAAGCTGACATTCATCCAAGACCTCTCAGAAAGCTGTCATTTTCCTCTCCTCTCTCGGTTGACCTCCACTCTTTTCAAAAGAATAGAGTATTTCATTGAAATCCCCACAAACCAGCCACGAAAATTGTTGTTCTTGCCCTAATGCCCTCAATAAACTCCAAGAAGCAAGCTGCTCATTAGCATAAGGTGACCCATAAAAACCCGTAAATCTCTACACTCCTTGAACATTCCTTTCTTCAATCAATACATCAATATGAGAAAGTTCTAAGACTTACTATATACTCCTCTCTCCATGCTAGGCAAAGTCCACCTCTTGATCCATCTGCTCCCACATCAATTCCATTTATGAAGCCACTCCTTCTTCTTATCCTCTCCATACACCTGTCATTAACTTTGGTTTCCATAAAGAAAACCATGTCGGGGTTTTGTTGCTTCAGCATGAACCGAAGCCTCCTTACTGCCCGTGGATTCCCCAAGCCACGGACATTCCAACTAATGATTTTCATTGTATTCGGTCGGCTTGCCATTTGGCAGCCGCCGATCGATTTTGGTTGGGGGCAACATCATACCCCATACTTCCATCTACCACCACTAACTCCTCCTTACTTTCTGAATTCTGAACTCTATGCTTCTGTCGTTTTACCTCTTCCACCACTGATTTATCCTCCTCATAACCTCCATTATCAAAAATTGCCAATTTTCTCTTTCGCGCTATCAAATCAGTATTGGACAGAGCCAAATCTCGCATTGGATGGAATCTACGCCAGCTAGATTATTTTCTCGAATGAAGATCTCCTTCCAAAAATTCTTTTTGTGCACTATCCTCCTCATTAACTATAATTTCTTCTTCCTGACGATTCTGCACTGCTTCTACTTCAAAAAACTTTGTGCCAACTTTCCTCATATCACCATCCTCCTGCTCTGTCAACTGTCTCTCCTTTCTATCTCTCAACTGGCCTGTATACAAACTTTGGTTCTTAATCTTATTTAATAAACCATTTAATGCCACACTTTCTTTCCCAAAGAAACTACATTCAGCCTTTAATGCTAATGAGAATGAGGGATCTTCCTTTATTTTGTCTCTTTCTTCTATTTTAAGATTTTCACACCTTTGAAGAGCGTGTCCGATTCAGCCACAACCGAAACAAAAAATTGGGAGCTTTTCATATTTAAAAGGAATCCAACATTTACCTCGATCTCCTGTAGACACAAAAATTCCCCTTCGAAGAGGCTTCTGCACGTCTATCGCAACCCTAATACGACAAAATTCCCCTTTTATTTCAGATCTGACAATGCCTCCAAACGTGGCCCCAATAGCATGCATTAAATCTTTCCTATCAAATTCTGGCAAACATGGCCCCACCTTAATCCAAAAAAGAGACGACACAAGACTGATTTGATTTCTTTCCATCGGTCCACTCAGTTTGTCAAAAAGAACTAATTGCTTTCGAAAAAGCCATGGCTGTCCCTCTAAGATAAATTCTAAGTCTTCATCAGATTCAAAAGAAAGCAAAAAAAGATTCTGACCTGCTAATTGAATTTCGAATTTTCCTTTTGTTTTCCAGATATTTTTCATCTGTGCACAGAAGCTATCCGGATTAAATGTCTTCTTGGTCCATACTGTACAAATCAATGCTGGTTTCCTGTTGGAATCCACTTTTGAACTTTTCACAGAAAGTTGGATGAGTTCTTCCGCCAATAAGGAGACCTCTGTCTCTGTCAACCCTTCGATTCCACCACTCTTCTCCATCCTAAGTCGCAGCAGAGGCTGGTTTCGCTAAGATACTGAGCAAAGCACTCTTGGCTCCTAGGGTTTTTATATCACTTTGTCATTGACCCATAGTTAATTACTTATCTACTTATAATTTTTTTTAAAAAGTTATAAAATCTCATAACCCAAAATCCGACCTAGCCTTGTGATCCTGAATCCGATCTATAATTGATACTCTCGCAATCTCGCAAAGTCAACACGATAGTATGCCTCGCGAGGGAGACATGCGAATATTTTTCCCAATCTTGCGAGGCAAGACATGCAAACACGTATGATGATCAAGAAAATGACTCTGAAAGTATATCAAACACTAATACCACAACTATCAAATTAAAAAAACTTATAAAAAGAAGGAGATTTACATATTGTGAGGTAACAAGAAAAGAAAGAACTACCTTTTTTTCATTTTCTTATAACTTTTATAATGTTTTACAATTTTTAAAAGTTTTAATTTTTTAAATTTTTAAAATTTAAAAATTACATCTAAAATAAATTTAGACAATGTCCAACTTTAAATGAATTTGGACATCTATTCATTATGGACTTGAATGTTTATATATATATATATATATATATATATATTTGGAGTTTTTTGAAATTTTTTCTTATGTGGGTAGGCCATGTTAGCATCACAATGGTTGACTGAGCGCCATTAATGACCACATCAGTATAGTAATAGTCAAAGACAAAAATCGTTAATCAATAGGCTTAATTGATGTGTTTTTAATGTTTGAGGACTTTTTTTAATTAATACAAAATTTTCAACAAAAAAGTTGTGAGTAAGATAAGTAGGTAAATAGCTATTTATCCCTTAATGTTGAAAATGTTAAATTGACTTTATTTTAAAAAATGAACTATATCATCTTCTTTTTTTAGATATCTAAATTTACAAATAGTCTCAATTTGATCCTAATTCTAAAAATACATAAAATATAAAATACATAAATTTATTATTACCTTTTTGAAAATATTTATGTATTTTTATATTTTTTTGAATTTTTTAGAATTAGGATTAAATTGATATCATTTGTAAATTTTGAGGGTTAATTTTTTAAAATTATGATTCAATTGATATAATATATAAAAGTTGAGGGCTAAATTTATTGTTATATCGATTTTTTTTAACTATCAGTTAGCTTGTCGTTTGTGATTTTAACGAAATTGACCAAAATGACAGAACTATATAACATGGGTGCTTAAATTGTAAATTTTTTATTTTAGGTGCACAATCTATGTAGTTTACCCTAACTTTAAAAAATTAATTTTATTAGACAATATTTATATTCTTTATTTATTTTTATCAATATACCAAATAACTTTTTAATATAAATTTAGTATTAAAAATTCAGCACTTAAATTTTATGTGTATCAATCAACACCTCACTCTTAATTAATAATATAAAGGACACAAAAAATTTAAGGAAAAAAAACCACAAATTTAATTGCCAACATAATTTCATATATAACTAGTTTGTATATTCGTGTGTGCGATACACGGACTTAAATTATTAAAATTTTGACAATCGACATTTTTTTATTGAAAATTTTGTATTAATTAAAAAATTAATAGGGGTCATTTATATATATATATATATATATATATATATATATCAATTTTCTATTATGATATCAAGGCAAATAATATTGCATATTGCACGGGTTTGAATAGTGCAATATTATGATATCAAAAATTGTAAATAGACTTGCTCACGGGTTACTCGTTCAGGTCCAAAGGCCCGCCCGAAATTTGGGAGAGTTTTAGTAAAAATATTAGGCCCGGAAAATGGGCTTGAGCAAAAAATGAGGCTCGTTTAAAATAAGGGTTGGACTTGAGTTTGAACATTCAAGGCCCGACCCGACCCGTTTTTAAGTTTATAATACTTTAGATTATATTATTTTCTTGTATGATGTAATTTAGAACACATTTAAAAAATAATCATATACTAAATATATAATATTACTTTAATGTAAATATTAAAATAAAGTTAAGATGACTATATAAAAATTTTCCATAAATAAAAAATGTATAAAATTATTAAATATTAAAATAATATAATATAAATATTGTCGTAACCATTTTTGACAAAATGGGAATCGACTTAAAAAAATAAAAAAATGGGAGTCGCCATCGACCTTTTATTAGGTGTGATCGGATCACCTTTGTTTCAATAAAACATTTTGATTTACTAAAACAATGTTTTTGGTCCACGAAAATTTGAGAAAATAGGTTCGGGAGTCGGTTACGTGCGAGGAAGGGTTAGCACCCTCGTCACGCCCAAAATTGGTACCAAATTGATTATTCAATGTCTTGATGTCGAAAATTTGAAAAAAAAAAAGAAAAAAATCGATCTCTTTTGGAAATGTTTGAGTTTTCTTAAAATTGAATAGCAAGATTTTCCCGTTCCGAAGGGATAAAAATCACATCCAATACTTTAGGATACGATAATTTTAGTCCTCGAATCCAAGATCATCTTATAGTTTTGTCGAATTGAATATCAAGATTTTCTCGTTTTTAAGGAATAAAAGATCACATCCAATACTTTAGGACACGATAACTTAAATCCTCGAATCCAAGATCATCTTATAGTTCTCGAGACTCATGCATTAAAATATCAAAAGGATATTCGAGTGTTTGGCCAAGCGGGAAATCGAAACCCACCACGTAGGGCACGATCTCGCGGGTTTCCAAACATAGAATATTGCCTTATTTGGAAACTTTTGTTTTTGGATGAAATTTATAAAAGATTTTAGGTTATGTTTCGAAGAAACATTATTTAAAGCGTGAATGGGGGTTATGCCCAACGAGTAATGGTAATATGACATGAATTTGGTACAACGAACATAATACACATAATACATAACATTGGAATCGTTAATCTAAAATATTAACATGCATGAATAATAATAACAATAATGAAACAATGAATACGAAATTATATAGTGAACTTGTAATAATATGACAATACAAACGAATGAATCATGGCACATGCAAAAGTAATAACTAAAATAATATACATCATCTGAGACAAACAACATCAATGAATAAAGACCGATGAATTAAACAAGTTAAAGAGAAGTGATAAAAAAAATCAACTTAAAATAATTAGCAAAACAATTTAAATAAAGAAAACATAGTAAAATAAACTAATATGTATGAAACTTAAAATAATGCCAGAAGTTTGAAATGAATAATATCCAAAGGGAAGCTTAAGATACATAATACAAGAAAATATAAAAGTGATTTAAAACATATAATATAATATTTATTTAGAATGAATGGAATATAAGATAGCTTAAACCCAATAATATAAAAATATTCTTATGAATAGAAAATGTATATATATATATCGGAATCTAAAATAAGAAATATACATATATATAGTTTATTAAAGATGATATATAAGAACTCGAAATAAATAATAAAAATAATAATACGATTTTAAAAAATAAAAGGAATAAAATAAAATAAATACATAAACTGTTTAAACAGATCAGGAACCAGATTGAGGTTAGAATGAAAAAGGAGGACCAAAATTGCAATAAAACCGAGTGGAAAAGGGACAGGAATCAGATTAAAATGCGATAGAAATTATAGGGTCTGATTTTAAAAATAACAAAATGCTAAACCGGGCCGAAATCAGTGCGACGAAAAAGGAGAGGGGTTATTGCGTAAATATCCCCTTGATGGGATATGCGCAGTAACTCCTGCAAGAAACAGCGCCGTTTTGTTCAATGGTCATAAAACCATCTTTATTCCCCACAAATCAGATTTTTTTAACCCTAGAACTTCTTAAAAAAGACAGTAGCCACCCAAAACCTATCTTTCTCCCATCTTTTGACTCTCCCTTCTCCGGCGAATGGATTCTCCGGCCAATCTCCGCCCCACCCTCGTAATCGATGGCCAACGATGCATGGAAGGGGGTTTTAGCCACGTTTCAGAACCTGTTAGAAGACTAATGCCCGGACGCTCCGTCCTAAACAGAAGGGGAAAAGTTCGGTCCCCCTTTCGAAATTGACGGCAACGACGAATCAGCACTCCGCCGCCGCGTCCATGGGGGTTCAGGTGAGGCTACCCTTCTCTATTCTTTTATTATTTTCGTTTGTAATGAATAAATAAATAAAAATGAAAATGACAGTAAATTAATGATAGAAAACTAAACGGAATCAACCTTTCAAATTTTTGATTTTTGATTTCTAATCGTTTGTGAAAAGCCGAAAGGGGGAACCCCTTTTTTACATCGATTTTGAATGGCTTTATAGCCGAGAGATACAGTCCTTTTATTATTATTCTATTATTTCACCCCATGCTTCTCTGTTTCTTCATTTCTCTGCTTGTCTTTCTTCGTTTCTCTGTCTGTCGCAGGGTATGGGCAAAGGGCGTGCGAAACCAAAGGCGCGTAGTGTGCTGAAGAGGCAGAGGCGTGCAGTGCAGTGACCAAGGCGCGGGGAGGCGTGCGGCGCGTGGGAAGCCGAAGCGACGCAGCGCGTGGTGTCCACGGAGGGAGGCCAAAGGATGGCGGCGTATCAGGGCACTAGGTTTTTTTTTTCTGTTGTTTTTCTTTTCTGTTAATGGGTTAGAGTTGGGATTGGGCTTAGGTTAGGGTAGTTGGGCTTTGATTTTAATCGGGCTAATTTGTAATTGGGTTGGTTAAGGGTTTTGTAATTGGGTTTTAATTTTTTTAGGTTTGAATTTTTGGGTCTATTTTTATGATTTAGTGGGCTTGCTTGTATTAAATTTGGGTCTGATATTTGATCTTTGTAATTGGGCTCCGAATTTGTTCTGTAAATGGACTGGACTTTTATTGGACTCTTTTTTTGATTTTTGGGTTTTATTATATTTTTTTTTTGGCTTTTTATATTGGTACTGGTTTCTTAATGGGCCTCGGGCAAATTTGGGCTCTTACAGCTGCCCCTCTTTGCTTATTGTCATGTAACGAGAATGAAGCAAAGACTTTAAAGAGAGCCAAATTTGTCTGGTCTTGTAAGATCTTGATTTCTTGGCCCTTCTTTCTTTCAAGTAGCTTCACCCTATCTCAAGGGGATAAAATCTGAATCTTTAAGCCTGCTTCCTTATTATCTTCGGGGAGATTCCAATCTTCCGTCTGCTCCACTGTCATTTCTAGGGAACAAAATCTGAACTTTTCGATTTGCTTCCTTACTATCTTCAGGAAGACCAAAAATACCTCAGCGCGCGACCCGAGGCTCAACTCGCCTCTCGCAATATGAATAGATGTTTTTGAAAAGCAGAAATTGAAAAATAGAAATTGAAAATATCTCAGCGTGCGACCCGACGCTCAACTCACCTCTCGTAATATGAGTTGATTTTTGAAAACAGAAATTGAAAAACAGAAATTGAAAATACCTCAGCGTGCGGCCTGAGGCTCAACTCACCTCTTGTAATATGAGTTGATTTTTGAAAACAGAAATTGAAAAACAGAAATTGAAAATACCTCAGCGTGCGACCTGAGGCTCAACTCACCTCTTATAATATGAGTTGATTTTTGAAAACAGAAATTGAAAATACCTCAGCGTGCAACCTGAGGCTCAACTCACCTCTCGTAATATGAGTTGATTTTTGAACAGAAATTGAAAGACAGAAATTAAAAATACCTCGGCGCGCCCCGAGGCTCAACTCACCTCTCGTATTATGAGTTGATTTTTGAACAAAAATTGAAAAACAGAAATTAAAAATATCTCGGTCTGCTTCGCTTAGGAAGGCAAGATCTGCTATCTTCGATCTGCTTCGCCCAGGAAGGCAAGATCTGCTATGCTCGATCTGCTTCGCTCAGGAAGGCAAGTTCTGTTATCTTCGATCTGCTTCGCTTAGGAAGGCAAGATCTGTTATCTTCGATCTGCTTCACTAAGGAAGGCAAGACCTGCTATCTTCGATCTGCTTCGCTTAGGAAGGCAAGATCTGTTATCTTCGATCTGCTTCGCTAAGGAAGGCAAGACCTGCTATCTTCGATCTGCTTCACTTAGGAAGGCAAGATCTGCTATCTTCGATCTGCTTCGCTTAGGAAGGCAAGACCTGCTATCTTCGATCTGCTTCGCTTAGGAAAGCAAGATCTGCTATCTTCGATCTGCTTCGCTTAGGAAGGCAAGATCTGCTATACTCGATCTGCTTCGCTTAGGAAGGCAAGATCTGTTATCTTCAATCTGCTTCGCTTAGGAAGGCAAGATCTGTTATCTTCGATCCGCTTCGCTTAGGAAGGCAAGACCTGCTATTTTCGATCTGCTTCTCTTAGGAAGGCAAGATCTGCTATCTTTGATCTGCTTCGCTTAGGAAGACAAGATCTGCTATGCTCGATCTGCTTCGCTTAGGAAGGCAAGATCTGTTATCTTCGATCTGCTTCGCTTAGGAAGGCAAGATCTGCTATCTTCGATCTACTTCGCTTAGGAAGGCAAGACCTACTATCTTCAATCTGCTTCGCTTAGGAAGGCAAGACCTGCTATCTTCGATCTGCTTCGCTTAGGAAGGCAAGATCTACTATCTTCGATCTGCTTCGCTTAGGAAGGCAAGATCTGCTATGCTCGATCTGCTTCGCTTAGGAAGGCAAGACCTGTTATCTCCGATCTGCTTCGCTTAGGAAGGCAAGATCTGTTATCTTCGATCTGTTTCATTTAGGAAGGCAAGATCTTCAAATTCACTAATGTTGCGATAATATCCTCTAGGGAATTTATCCTATAAAATCAGTTTTGTGTTTATGTTTATGCTAAATGGCTAGGATGCAATGATCAGAATGAATCTAATGCTCCTCACTAAATGTACTATGGTCGACATTTGCATGGATGTAGAATGTCATGAGAATGGTCTTTTTTCAAAGATTAAGATGCAATGATCGGAATGGATCGAATGCCCCTAAATAGATGTGTCTTATGGATGACATTTGTATGAATGCAGAATGTCATAAGTATGTTTATGCAATGATTATGATGTAATGATCGGAATGAATCAAATGTTCCTAACTGAATGTGTGTTTTTTTTTTCTTTTTTTTTTTTTGCATGAAAGTGGTGCTTCATGAGAATGATCCCCTTCTGACAGTTTAAGGTGGCCATCACTCATTATATCACCGATATCTTAGGCTGTGATCTTGTTCTGCTGGTATTCATGACAGAAAACAAGGGAAAATAAATATCTTACTCAACAATTTTGCCCCACTGTAGCTTCAGGGTTCATCTCATTGTGACCTGGGGGTATAGGATTTGAATATCCTCCATTTATCCCACTACGACTCTAAAACATAGGATTTGTCTTTGCTTCAACCCACCCTCTTGTTATTCAAAGGTACAGGATCTGTATCAGCTTCCTTCTAATGATCACTCTTTAGGTGACCCAACCCGATGTATATGCATGATGCTCGCATGAATGCAGAATATCATTTCCTTTTGAGAAAGATTATTGTTTTGCACTTGGGTTAACAATGCCCATTTTTCGTCAGGATTGTATCACTGACGCGATACTTTTTCATTTTGTTCAATCACCGTTTTTGACAAAAATCTGAAGTGATAACCTTAATTTAGACTCGATATTTCCAACCCTTAAGCTTGGTGAATCTTAAACAATAATCCTGTTTCAGACTCCTGTATTGTTTAGAGGTTTCCAGAGTAATACGCGAAACTCCTTTCATGAAAGTATTATTAGTCCAATAATCGTTATTTTAATGCAAAATGCTCAAAAAAGGACCATAATGATGGATGAAATGGAAATTTATTAGGAGCATAGCTCGAAACAAACAAGTTAATAAAAGCTAGCAAATGCAATGAAGAAGCAAGTTTATTTAGAGTGTATTTTGAAAAGACCAAAATAACATACTCAAAATGGGTAAAATGGAAACTAGGTGCCCCAGATATCGTAGCTTGAGCTTCTCTGTTCAAACTTCTTGAGGACCATTCTAAACTTAATATGTGTTTAGGGGGTCCGGAGCACTTTGTCGATGCCCCAAGGCGTAACATTCCTCTTCATTGTTACTTCAAGCGTAGAAAGACTACTGTATGCCCTATTTTTTTATCAAAATTTGAGCTGCCCTTTTCGGGTTTTCAACTCAAACCCACATTTGGTCTCAAAGCGCCCTTTGCGGGTTTTCGCCTTTGGCCTCTCCTTTTTCTTTCTTCTTTTTTGATGAGAATTTTTTGATTTGATTTTTTTTTATTTTTTTATTCCCCCTTTTTAGGTCAAATCTAAATTCACCGAATTGGACAGGTCCTTGCCATCCATCTCTGTCAATATCCATGCTTCCATAGAACATGTCTTCTTTGCTGCATGAGGTCCTTCCTAGTTTGATATTTACTTTCTTCTGAAGTCTCTTTTGCATGAGAGAATTTTTCTTCCAAAGCCCTATCATGAAATTTTCTAAGGCGATCCTTTTTGTTGTAAACTCGCTTCATCTGATCGTGACAGATATCTCTCAACATTTTCTTTTCAAATTCACTTGATCACATCGGGATTGGATCCATTCCACCTTATCCAATTTTGGCTCTGCCTGTGCCTGGGGAAAAGAGAATTTTGACTTCACTAGGCAAAACCTAATGAGGAAAGCGTTGTCCCAGCAGAGGTCCTGGCCGGAGTTTAATGAGCATAAAAGGGTAAACGTAACTTCTATATGCCCACATTCACAAGTTTAGGTCATCTTCCTAACAATCTTTGTTTTGTTGCCCCCCTTTTTTTTTACACTATGACGTGGCACTTAATCTTTGAAAAGACCGCAAACTTTTGACATTGTGCGGTTAAATATGATCTTTTCACCTTTTATGTTAATATTTTTTCTTTTTTCCCTTTTTGGTCTAATGACTATCGACTTTGTAATATTGGCATATGAAGCGACCCTCACCCTCTTAGTGAAGAGATCGACATCCACAAAAATGAATCGATGCGGACCAGAAGCTTTCGAGGAGATTGGCTTGATAATGTCCATGCCCCACGTGTAGAAAAAAGGAAGAGGCACATAAGTTCTGTCCTCCTCAATTTGGCGTTTGATGCAATTTCTTTCTGGGTAGACCAGTAGCTCGAACATCTTGATTGGCTTAGTCAGGGTAGAACCATCAGCATGTGATCTTCAAATATCCTAATGGACTTCTTCTGTGACTTCCTTAGCTTTGACAGCATACTCGTGCCTTAGTAGTCCCGGCGTGTCTTAACGTGATCATACGAAAATATCTTTGAACTCTTGGAGATAACTCAATGATTCCTTGCCTTGTTCCTGTGGCAAGCTAAGCTTCCATCTTCATCTCCCTTGGAGTGTTTGCTGACACTTCGTAAGATGGGATCTACCATTCTTGACAATTTAGGAAATAAGTTGTGACCTCTGTCATCTCCCCAGTCCTCCAATCCCTTTAGACACACATCTCGTTAAAAAGAGAGTCGGTAACAGCGTCGCTCATGTCATTGGTATCTGGGGGACCCATTGTGGGCATGAAGGTAGAAAATTAAAAGTATGATATGAAAATGAAACGATGTAGGGTATGAAATGCGAGGAGTGAAAATAAAGATGCATTTTATTAAAATAACAATTCTGGAAACAAGCCCATTTCACGAAAGGACTCTTGTTGCCTCTAGGCTTAAAGCAACAAGCATGTTTTGAATATTACTCCAGATTAGCTAAAAATGCAGGTTTCTTCCACAGTCCTATTGTTCAAAACACTCCCAAGTGTGTAAGGCTTCGGAAAGCTTTATAGTCTTATTGTTCAAAACACTCCTAAGTGTGTAAGACTTCGGAAAGCTTTATGCTCTCATTTTCCCTTCGAATGTGTCATTGGCGTCCTGACTTCTCGATTCCTAGGCTTCTGATAACTCATTTAAGGAATCGAGACTCTCTCGCCCCCTACTTCAATTATCGCAAATTATTGCTCCTGTCGACTCATCGAACTTCAAAACCCCTATTTTAATAAGCCTCTCCACCAATTTCTTAAATGTAATGTAGTTATTGATTGAGTGACCCGTTATTCTCGCGTGATACTCGCATTAAGCATTCGAATCATACCATTTGGGGTATGGGGATTGCACTGGTTTCATATAGTGAGGAGCCACCCTATGTGCATCAAACAGGCTTTGATACAACTCCCCATATGTCATTGGAATTGGTGTAAACTGGAGACGCTTTGCATTGGATTCTTGACTTGATGATCCCTGATGACCAGTGGTCACAGCCCTCGGTTGACCTGCAGAGACTGACTTGGAACGCTTGCTCAAGTTGTTCACTTCATTTTCCATATTTCTCGAGCTTGACCTTTTGACACTTTCTCTTGCATCTATTTTTCCACTCTTTATGGCATTCTCAATGAGTTCCCCAGACATTACGATATCGGCGAATTCTTTTGTGGCGTTTCCCACCAGCTTGTCATAGAATTGCACTTTCAAAGTGTTGATAAAGAGGACCGCTATCTCAGTTTTAGTCAGTGGGGGTTCTACTTGGGCTGATATATCCCTCCACCTTTGAGCGTATTGTCTAAAAGTCTCTGTTGGCTTCTTTTCCATTATCTACGGCGTTAGTCGATCGGGCACCATGTCGGAGACATGCTTGTATTGTTCACAAAATGCTGATGCTAGGTCCTTCCATGATCAGATCCTCTCCCTGCTGAGCTGATTATACCATCGGAGGGCTGATCCGACCAAGCTATCTTGGAAACAGTGTATTAACTGTTTGTCTTCACTCACATAACCAGCCATCTTCCGACAAAACATGATAAGATGCGCCTTTGGACATCTTGCTCCATCATATTTTTCAAAATCTGGCCCTTTAAATTTCGGAGGCAGAACCAGATCGGGCACCAAGCTGAGCTCTTTGGCACTCAGTGCAGAGAAGACTTCAGTACCTTCTATCACCTTGAGTCTTTCTTCCAGACTCTTATACTTGTCCTGAGCATCACGATCTTCCATTTTCAATTTGGCTATTTCTACCGGATCATCCAAATCTGGAACTATTGGATTAGCAGAATTATCTCTGGAGTTTGATACAAATATGCCTTACCCTAGATGAGCATGTGGTGCAGGTCGTGGCTCTAGGCCTCCTGGTTCCCCTTGACGATATCCTCTTTGCGTTGCATGGGCGTGAGGTGAAGTGAATCCTGAGGGATAGAGCGGATCCTGATTAACTCTCGACTGGGGCTCTGTGATGTCAGGGCTCTGTGGGGGTCCTTTTCTTTTGACCAAAGCTGTCACCATCTCCATCATTTTGGCCATTTGATCCCTTTGCTCGAGCGATACCTCTCGAGATCTCACCACCAGATCTCTTGCTTCCTGTTGCGACTTAGCCAACTGCTCTTGCAACTCTCTTTGGATCCTTTCCATTCTTTCGAGTCTTTCGTTGAGTTCTGTATCCATAGCTCTAGCTCTTAGCCGTGTCCAATAAGGATGACGTGATTTCAGATTCGTGGTGTCGCAATTGTAGATTATACGATTTTAGCCTTAGTGAATGATTAGGGTGATATGATGCTGTTGTATGCAATGCAATGCAAATGCATGGTATGAATGCAAAAAGAGAGGTGTTGATCATGAATTCAATTCCATTAGAAGAACTTTTCTAGAAGATACGTTTCTTTACATAAAATGGATTGCATATACGGCCATGTCCTCATGTTCGTATGACCGTATTACAACCCACTTTATCAAGTAACACATTTCCTTATGACAAACTTTTCCATTTAGCAACCGAATATGAATCAACACTTCCTTTCTAAGATGATGCAATGCAATGTAGTCAAGACAGAAGAAAACACGTTAGCACAGGAGAGATAAGCAATCACAAAAGAAAACAGGTTAGTGCAAGAGAAATAAACAAACACAGAACACCTATCAGGGTGATCGCTAGGGTTTGGTACAATTCTACCTAGGGTAGGCTCCTAGGTCTCTATATGTGGTTTGGTTCTAGAGTAAAGGTACCCGAACCAGCAGATTCCTCGATCCTCACCCATTATAGGCTCATATGGACCGAGTTCGGTTCAGGGGAATACATTTTCCTATGGCTGCACGGAGATAAAAATCTCACGAAGACATAGGTACGGATGTATCCCGAAAGTGATCCACTATCTTGCACGGAGGTAAAAACCTCACGAAAGAGTAGCTTCTCACTCCCACTTAAGAGGGTGTGACCACAACGGTCATGCAGTGCAATGCCAAAGTATTTTATGAGACTTAACATTATTGCTATTATAGTACCAGCAAATGCATCAAAAGGAAACATGATTTTTCAAAACAATTTCCCAAATTTCAACAAAAGGACAAAGAATAATCAATTTTACGGCCTGACTTTCAACAAATCCCCAGTGGAGTCGCCAAGCTGTCGTAACCATTTTTTTGACAAAATAGGAATCGACTTTTAAAAACAGGGAGTCTCCACCGATCTTTGTTAGGTGTGATCGGATCACCTTTGTTTTAATAAAACATTTTGTTTACTAAAACGACATTTTTGGTCTACGAAACTCGAGAAAATGATTTCGGGAGTCGGTTACGCACGAGGAAGGGTTAACACCTCAATACGCCCAAGATTGGTACCTAATTGATTATTTAGTGTCCTTGCGTTGAAAATTTGGAAAAGTTATAAATTTTTTTGAGGAAGAATTAATCAATGTTGAATTTGAATTTCAAGATTCACTCGTTTCAAAGGAAATAAAAATATCACATCCAGTACGTTAGGTCATAACACCTTTATATCTCGACACCGAGATCATCTTTGATTTTCAAAACATATGAAAATGGTATTTGGTTATTTAGTTGAACGAAAAATCAACACCCAGCACGTTAGGATGTAATCTCCCGTACTTCTAAACACACAAATATTGCCTTGTTTTTTTGAAGATTTTTATTTTAAAACAATAGCGAGTGTAGTATTTGAATGGCATGCGTTATTTGTTTAGATTAAAAACGACGATCTGAGTTGAAAAAATATGTTTGGGTTTAGTGCACAATGCAATGGCATAACATAAGAATAGAAATAAGAAATAATCGTATAACAATAATACATGAATAAGATGCTATATGAACGAACAACGACGATACAAAAATGCAAAATAACAAATCACAATACATACAAAGATGGCAATCATATACTGTGCACTATTTAAACATTAACATCTATAATCAAAGATAAATAAATTAGACATCATATATAACAATTTGCAACAAGTATAAAGCAAGTTAAAATAAATAAAATGTACAAACATACACTTTGAAATGACAATAAATTAGTTTAAAATTGATAATGTAAAAGAGATTTTTAAATTATTAAAAAAAAATTAGAAGGTGATGTACAAAGACCTCGAACAAGATGGTGCATATATACATATATATCTACATATAAAGTATAAAAAAATGTGAAGAAGACTTAAAATAAATAACAAATCAATAAAAAAAATAAAAAAATATATGGACAATGTTGAAATAGATGATGTATATATAAATCTTAAAATAAACAATATATATAAGTTTAAGAAGTAGTGCATATAAGCTTAAAATAATAATAATAATAATAATAATAATAATAATAATAATAATAATAATAATAATAATAATAATAATAATAATGATGGTAACAATAATAATAATTGTGGAATAACTGAAAATGATCAAATTGAATTAAAAACGATGATTTTGGGGTCCAATTTAAAATGAAAGAAGAAACGAGGGGTAAATTATAACATAGGCGTAACTTAGAAGGACCAAGAAAACAATAAACCCGCTCTTTGAAACGGTGCGTTCGAAAGCGGGTTAAACTGAAATAAGGGAAAATTTATCGGGCCGAAATCGAAAATATAAAAAAACTGCAATGGGACACAATTAAGACATGGAGCAAAAAGGGAGGATTAAACACGAAAATATCCCAAAACAAAAGGAAAACACGCGGATCCTGTCTAGTTGGGTCGTCCGTGCGCGGATCTGGACCAAACGACGTCGTTTTGGCGCTTGGGCTCCCAGCCCAAAACGGCGCCGTTTTGATTCTTTTATAAAATCCATTTTTTTCTTTTTTTTTTCATTTCTGCAATCAATTTAAAAAAACCTTTCTCCTTCTCTCAACCTCTCCCCTTTTAAGAACCCAGAAAGGTTCTCTCGCTCTGTTTTTGTCCGACGATCGGACTTCCGTCGCCGTCGCATCACCACCGCTTCGAGACGCAAGGATGAGCCTTGGTCCTCCGTTTGAAGGTTTCTTTGAAGATCGGACCTTCGGCGTCCCCAAAATTGAAGGGAACGGGTCCCTGGTATCCCTCCTCAGTCCAAGCTCCGACGACGGAAAGAATATTCCGACGCCGCGGCCATGGAGGTTTTGGTAAGACCACCCTTTCACTTTCTTTTTTTCATTTTTTTAGTTTAAAAATAATAAATAAAGAAATAAATATGAATCAAAAGGGATAATAGCAGAAATTGGAAGAAAAAAGATCAACCTTCGAAGTTTTAATAAAACATTTTTGTTTTCTATTTCTGATAGATTGATTGTGTATTTCGTAAAAACGGAAGCCCCCCTATTTTATTAGTCGTTTACTTATAAAGATTTAAGATGATAAAGCACAGAGTTATAGATAACGATAGGAAAATAAATGTAAAATCAACCTCTTAATTTGCTTTTTGATTCCTGATTTATTTTGTAGTATCCGGGTATTCGTAAAAAAAGCAGAAGCCCCCCGTGTTTACAATGATTTCGGTTTTTATAACCTATTTGCAAAAGCATGGGTCTCTGTTTCAACTCATTTTTTTAATCTGTTCATCTCTTTTGTCGTTTTCTTTCTCGTTGGCCGTGTTTCTTTGCAAGTGATGGGCACAGCGTGCGGGCGGTGGAGGCGTGCGAGAGTGGAGACGTCAGAGGCGTGTGGGTGTTGGCCGAGGCCTGGGGGAGGGCACTGGTGAAGTGTCCAGTGGCTGAGAGATGCACGTGGGCGTGGGTGATAAGCAGTGGTCTGCGGCGCCTAGGGTTGGTCAAGCGGCGCGAGAGGGGAGAGGGAACCCTAGGGTTCCCTGACTTTGTTTAGTTTCGGGTCGATTTTGGCTGGTCCTTGGGCCATATTGGGCTTATGTAAACTGGGTCAAACGGTTAGGTTAAGCTAGAGTTTTGGGCTTGTAAAGTGGGCCTGTTGTAATTTTTGGACTGTTTAATGGCTTTTGTTTTATTGGTTTTTTTTAATGGGCCTTTAATCTGTTTTGGGCCCAGGCAAAAATTGGTTATTACAAATATTTTTTTAAAACAAAAAAAAATGGATGGGCCTAAAATGAGCTTGGGCTAGTCTTTTACAAATATGAACTAATTTGGGCAAAATTTTAAACCCATATTTTGAAGTCGGGTCGGGCTTGGGCAAGTATAAAGTATGGTAATATCATGCTTAAGCTTGGCCTGACCCGGCTCATAAACACCTCTAATTATAATGTAGTATTATGGTATCAAATTTCTTTTCACAAGAGAAATATTAATTTAGAAAGGAATATTTGCTTATCTAACCTTTTAATTTTATTAAAAAAAAAGCATTTCAATTATTCATTTAATTTTTCGCTCCTTTTAACTTTTAAAATTGCGATATTTGTTAAATCACCCTAAAATGAATAGAAAGGTTAAGATTATTTAACTTTGTTAGTGTGGCATGCATGTAGATTGCCATATGGATGTCACATCAGTAATTAATTAATTTTTAAAATTCAAAAAATTATAAAATTTATTTTAAAAAATTTAAAACTATTAAAATTATAAAATTATAAAATTATAAAAAAATTAACTTTTTAAAAAAATAATTAATTGATGATGTGATATATACTTGAACTGCCACGTGAATGCCACGTCAATAAGGTTAACAAACATTAACTTTTCTATTTATTTTGGAGTGATTTGACAAATAATACAAGTTCAAATGCTAAAAGAAGCGAAAAATTAAATGGAGGGATAAAATGATTTTTTTTTATATATAAATTTGGAACCTTAAAGATGCATGTTCGAACCTTAGAGACCACATTGTTAGAAAGAGCAACCACGAACTTCTAACATGATTTGTAAAACGGACATAATAAATAAATAAAAAGGTGAAATATACACTTTTAAGTCAAATATATATTAATTTTCATTTTTCAAGCACTTACCGGTTTGTAAAGTTAGATGTACACCAATGTGTCGTAATTTCTAATCTCAAACTCTAATATTTACCTATAAAAGGAATTTAAGAAATACTAAGATGACAAATGTATCAAAATAGTGATGACTTTCTCAAAAAATATACCATAGCAATTAATTTTGTAAAAATATACCATAGCAATATTACATAAATTAAAAAAAAAAAAAGGTGAATCCACCGCTGAATTTTGTAAAAATGCCGTTTGTTTTTAAATATTTAAATATTTAGGCTAATTTATGTGATATTTAGGCGGATTTTGGAAAGAAAATGCGAAAATGTGTTTAGCAGAGCTTTTAGTTAGATGGTTAAATATTAGTATTTTTTTCTTAAGTCTCGTGTTCGATTTTTTTTCTGCTCACATTTATATTTTTTTATTTCATGTTGCTTCAACCTTTTAGTATTTTTAATTAATATTTTTAACATATTAACTCCTTTAATCAAATAGTTAGATAATTACAATTACATTTTTATGTCCCAAGTTCTATTATTTTTATAAACATATTAATATATTTTATTTTATATTGTTTCAAGCTTTTTTTTATCATTTTAATAATTATCTAACTAAATGAGTTAATATGTTAAAAATATTAATTTAAAAATTAAAAAAAACTTGAAGCAACATAAAATAAAAAAATACAAATGTCAATAGGAAAGGAATCAAACTCGAAACTCAAAAGATAAAACATTAACATTTAACCATCTAGCTAAATGAGATAATTTGTTAAAAAAGTCAAGTGGTGGCCATAAAACATGCCCTGCATTTTCAGTTAAAAAACGTCTAACTGGTGAGTTTTCGCCTTTTTTCTATAAAATCGGTCTAATTATTAATTCAAAATTAAAGTTTCAAATATACATTTAAATTATAATTAGAGTTTTATATATATAATTGCACCAAATTAAAGTTGATACATACAATTACCCAAAAACAAAGAGATTTTAGTAAAAAGGGGAAACCATTGATTATGTACAAATTTTCTTCTAAGTTTGGGTTTAAGCTAGCTGGGATTAGCTGCAAAATAGGCTAATACACCCACAAAGGGTGCATTAATGTAAGTAGTAGGCTCTGATTTCCTAAAATCAGCTCTATCATCATCATAAACATCATCTTCGCCAGGCCCTCCAACAATGGCACCAACCAAAACATTTGGATTAGGATTAGTTGAATTAAAATAAATGGAACCTTCCTTGCAAGCTATAAACTCAGGATGATCTTTCACAGACGGTAAAGACGACCCTCGGTGATGAATCCGTTGCGGGAAACGGCTGCCGTACCCAACCATGTACGATAACCCCATTGGGTTATGACCTAAAATGTAATCGGCTTGGTTCTTTGCTATGGTTCGAAGAGATAACGGGGAGGCAATTAGGTTACCGCAGTTGACTGTTTGTGAAGTACGATCGAGGTAATTAGCGTAAACGAGGAGAAGGAAAGAAATCGTGGTCGCATGCTGCAAGTTGCTGCCTCCGGGCTTGTAGATGAGGCCGCCGGGAGTGTAGTCGATGTGGGGCGACGATGAATCGGGGATTAGTGTGCACATAAAGCTATCTGCTGACACCTTGTAAGATTGCAGGGAGTACATGTTTCCTTCTAAAGCTTCCTGGAAAACAAGGGGACCCATGTGATGTCCCAAAGAAAATCTCTAAATTATGATTTTAGTCCTTCTACTATGTTACAAATTGCGATTTGATACATTTACTTTCATTTGACCTAAGTAGACCCAAATAAAAAAAGTTAAAGCAAGCCATTTGGGGTAATTAAATTAGAGGAGGCTTGACCTTGGAGACAAGAACGTTTAGACCAGCATGCTTATTGTCCCATCCAAATTCATTGATGTTGTCATCGGCACCAAGGGTTTTGCCATTGATTTCGATGTAATTAAGGTAAGAGTTGTCTTGCGAGGCCCTCCTTAACCATGCTGCTCCCCATAGCAATTCATCCTGATTAAAAATTTTATAAGTTATAAAAGTTTTATTTTCCATTTTAGGGTGGCCGGCGACTGCCAGCGGGCCGCCACTGAGTTTAGTTAATTTTTCACTTACTTGATAGCCGCTAAAATCGCAGTAAAATGGGCAGGCACCGTCTCGAACATTAGAATTGTCACTATAAGCACCTCTAAAGTTGTCAGCATATTGAAAAACCCGAACAGAATTCCGTAACAATGTCTGGGCATACCCTGGGTCCACTGATCTGAACGCCATGGATGAAGCTGCAAGAGCGGCCGCCGTCTCAGCCGCCACTTCGGAAGCCGGGTTCGGTGCATCCACTGCATAAACCGTCCTCGCAGTATCCATATCTTCTGGTCTTTCCCAACAGTTATGGTCCTTATATGGATCTCCAACCTAAATACACAAGAAAAATTGATTTACTTAGATTACTATTTCATGTCATTTTCACTTTGGGTTCTGTTTCTTTTCTTAAGATGATATTGCTATTAGCTAGCAACAACTCCCATACAAACATTTCAAGAGCAGGTGGCTACTGTCAAATGCGTATCCCAAGAATGGAAGAAAGAAAAAGTAGGATTTTCCGGGAAAATTTTGTTAGTAAACGACAACCATGCACTAGAACCATAGCCGATAATCACGTTTTTACCCACTCAAACCACTGAAATGAAAGGGCCATTACCATTGCTGCTACTAGCAGAGCACTAAACAGTACAGTGTAGAAGAAATGAACAATTTTAACTCAACCGAAATGAGCAAAATCCGAAGTTAGACTTAAACTGCAATGGAGTTTACTAAATACCTGAACGAAAATCCGGTTAGGCTGAGAGACAGTTTTAAGCAAATAATCAGTACCCCAACGGATGGCCACAAGGGCATTTCTAAGTTCACTTGGCGGCATTAATTCTCCAAACTCAATCACGCTCCAAGCCAACATCGTCGTCGTGAAAGCCATCGGGAAGCCGAACTTAACATTGTCGCCGGCGTCGTAATATCCGCCAGTTAAGTCCGTGTTGTACATGGAACGGCCGTCGCTCAATCCCGAATCCTCCCTCCATTTCATACGTTGGTCTCGGGGCAGAACACCAGAACGCTGCCCCTCGAAAAACAGAATCGATTTCGACAATGCATCGGAGTAATCATGGTGATCGCAATGAACCAAGGGGGAAAAAACAAGGGAAACGAAAAGAAAAAACTGCTGACGATGATGACGGTGAAGAAGAAAAAGAAGAACATAATGGAATTTCATGGCGTTCGTTTTGAGGAATAGGATTTGGGGTCTCTTGGTCTTTTTGCTTTAATGCCTGGTTTATTATATATTAAGGGGGGGACGAGGAGTCACGAGGGGCTTTGCTTATAATGTGAGTAGGAGTGGGGAAAGCGAAAGCGCCGACACTTATTTGGGTTTTTATATTTGTCAGTGAAGGAGTTCACATGCATCGCGAAACGTGAATGCACAATTTGCTGGTAATTGTAAAACAAATACGGCCAAAGCAGACAATGGAGTGGAGGTGGAGGACTAGGAGACCATTTGGCTTTTGCTCTTTAGATACACAAATTCGAATGCTATTTGCTTATATCACTGCAAAGTCGCTTGTTGGCTCCATCACTTTACTCATAAGAGCAGAGCGAGGGACAGCATTACAGATTACGGTTAACCAAATGACCCAAATTGCTATTATAGTGATTCGCCCAAAACTACCATTACATTCTAATAAACCTCAGTATAGAAAATGAATTAGGTTGTTTTGTTGTTGTCAGTCGAACCCAAACTACCCAGGCCTTTAAGCAGTCTCAGAAAGTGTGCATTAGGGTTTCAATTGTTGAACCATAACACGAGCATCTACTCGAGGCTGCTAAGTGTCCCCGAGATAACTTGCCTATTGTAGGAAGCAACTCTTAAGCAAACATCCATAGATAGAATAATTTTTATTTTTTTTAGGGAGTTTCAGGGTTATTATGAACTAAGAAGAGAATGCTTGAACATATATAATATGAGCTAAAATAATATGTAATCAAATTCTGACTTTTTTATCTATTTAGTAGATTGTTATTAAATCACTAAAAGTATATATAAATAAGGAGTGTTATTGAGATTTTTGTCTCTAATTTTCATTGAAAATTATACAATTTACGAAAAAGAATGCCTCGATCAATATAGATAGGACCAAAATATTTGCAGACAAGGATTATATTTCTGTGCATGTAAGGAATATTAAGTGCGAGTGTAGAGTGTTATATTATAATATATTTCAACAAAAAGAAATGTTGGAGGTTTTGTCTTGAAATTTGATAAGCAAATGGGGTATCCAAGAATGTAGGTAACATTTTAAGGGTGAGGACAAAGAGCTGCAATATATTCTTATCCCATACCCCCAACATGGCCAAAAGGGGCGGTGCTGCTGCTTTATGTTTTTATAATAGATAAATAAAAAATAATTAGTTACGATGAGTTTTAAAATTTATGACCAGCATCTACTTTCTTAATAAGCTTACAGGATGCGAAAAAATAGTTATTGAGTTTGCTCTGATAAATACCTTGAGAAATTAAAAAAATAAAGAATAATTAGGCACAACGAAATAAAAACTTTTATTTGAGATATTAGGATATTTATTTGATATTTTATTAATGGAGTTTTTTTATACTTTATAAGTGGGTTGGAAGTTTTACAAGTGTCATATTTATTACTTGTCTCTTTTTGTTTTTATTTTTATGAAAAGCATATGGTAATATCTTAAAAAGAAAAATATTAGGTACATTGTCGGTAAATTTTTTAGACTATAAGTCAAGGGGTTAAAAAATATCCTAGGGATACAGTAAAATATTAAAAATAAATAAATATTTCAAAAAAAAAACAACACATGCCAATTTTTTAAAACTAATTTAGTATAAAAAAAATACCAAATATTAACCCTATCTTAAAATTATTTATAAAATTGTTTTTATTTCACTCACATATAGAAATAATAGAATAACCATCTAACTTTAATTTGAATGTTAAAAAAATAGCATTTGATAGACTGATAATAAAATATATTAATTTCATAAACAAAGTTAAAATATTGACAAATGCCCATTTTTAATACTTATTTTTTTTATTAGGTATGTGTCAATCGTGTGTTAAATAATTTTTTAAGGGTGTGTTTGAATGAGGGATTTAGAGAAATAATATTATTTGTATCAGAGTTTTTAAAATTTTAAAAATGAATTTACTTATTTAAGTAAAATTTTTGGAGAATTTCAAAATTCACGGTTAATTTGGAGAGGAAATTTTAATATCTCAATTTCCCTATTCAAATTCCACTTAATTTTTTAATTTTATTTCATTTAATAAACATGGTCTCTGATAAATACTAAAACTTTGAAAATTATTTTTATTTAATTTTAATATATATTTAAAAAATTATTTTATTAAAATTAATTATAACTTTTTACAATTATAATGATATGCATGTTGAATATGTTTTATATTATGTTTAATATGATTATTATTCTTTCATTCATTAAAATCCAATACCCTAAATTTTTTTAAAATTAATTATTTAGTTAAAAATAATAATTATAATCGTTAGCATTTTGAATTGATGAAATCTAAAATGCAAACATTTTAAAAATCTTCGAATTTCAAAAATTTTCATCTAAGCACTCTCTAAATGGATAAAGAGAGCTATTCTACTTATAAATTCTTTCATTGGGTTAGTGTTACGAATTAATCAGATATAACTCAATTGAAAAAATATCAAATTTACTAATTTTTTTTAATGTCGAGCACTTAAAAATCTATCATTTTGGGGGCAATGGCACTGATCATCAAATCATTACTAACGTTGTAAGATTCAGACGAGTAATCAAATCAATTAATCCATCTAGTTTTTACTCAATTAGTACAAAAGAATAAAAAAATGAAAAATTAATAAACAAAAATTCTATATTTTGGATAATACATATAAACCAAAACTAAATAAATAAATATCCAAAAACATATTTTAAAATCGGTACATACGTTTTTAGCTATTCTTTTGTTTCGATTTTTACCCATTAACAACGGTTATCAAATCGATTGATCGGTTCGAATCTAACAACATTAATGTTTATCAACAGTTGGACTAACTATCTAGTTTTATAAATTATGAGGACTGAATTTGGAGAAATTCAAGTAAAGGGATTAATTTTTTCTATTTACAAGTCAATTCCAAACATAAAATTCATTTGTAAAATTATAAAAGTACTAAAAATATCAATTATATCAACATTTTTATTTTTAATAAATAATTACTTTAAGTTTTCATAAAATCATTTTAAATATCAATTATATATGGTTTATTATATATATAAAGATGTAAACTTAATTAAACAATTTTTTACTATGAATGCTTAGATAAAAGAAATAATATTTTATGTAATTTTGAAAGAAAAATAATATTTAGGTTAATTATTACCAAAAAATATATATAAGAGTAATTAAAATTTTTATTTTTTTAAATATTTAAAAGTAAATATAAGATTATTTAATAATTTAGCTTTTACAAATTTTTACTTGAGGGACAAGGAAATCGGAAATGGACTAGACGAAATTCCTTTCGTTGGGACGAAGCAAAACTATTCCCCATACGTCAGTCTAGGTCTAATTATGCTTTCAATCTCGTACTTTTCAAGTATTTGAAATTTAGTCCATTTATTTGTACTTGCAGGAATGCATTATCTTATTGTTTTGATTTAACCATTAAAATCCAATTGATAATACCATTAAAATAATTTTATTAAATTGAATTATGTATTTATTAAATTGAATTATGTGATTTTTTTCTAAAAAAAATTTGATCACATAACCGTGTGGAAGCCATGTAAGTAAAAGAAAAGTATTTACTTTTATTCTATGTTTCGATAATCTCAAATTCAATATTTTATTTGCTTATTCGGCATTTCACCCATGCAACATTGATTACATGAGGATTTTTTTAATAAAATGCCATATAATCTATTATGATACTTACTATTACCGACCCGCTATCCGATTGGGTTCTGACCCGCACTCTACATGGTTCGTACTTCGAGTTCATGTCCCTTTTTTAAGATCGCACGATGTGAGTCCGCACCATCATATAGACGAATCCACATCGTATAAAACATGTTAACTTTATAATAAAATACGTATCGATGTGCATGTTAACCTAACTATTATATCAAATCTATAACCCGTAACCATATAATATAAATATATAGTTTAACCCATTTAAAGAGGATACACACATAAATACTCAATATGATCCAATATAAAAGAGACTAAACTGAAAATATGTGAAGAGTAGAGGCCTTTTAATTATAATCCTAAATTCCCAATATATTTCAACAATTAAGTTCCATTTCCTTCCCCATTTCTCAACTAATTCCCAATATATTTCAACAATTAAGTTCCATTTCCTTCCCCATTTCTCAACTAACCATTTTCCCCCATAAGCCGCGTCGTTCTCCGCCTCTTGCAAAGGAAGAGAAAAGATTCTTTTCAATCGATCATGGCGTCTCTATAAATTTGTCTTTTTCTTTTTATATTTTTTCTCTTCTTCATTCGGCGATTGGAATCATTGAGTTTTTCTCCTTTTCCTCGTAGCCAATTTCGTTTTTTTTATTCCTTTTCTTTAGATTCGAAGCAAAAATGAGCGCGTATAAGCGCGTGGTACAGCTAGGGTTCAATGCGTATTCGAGTTCCATTGTGAACAGGGTCGGGCACCGGCAGATTTCTGAACTTGTGAAATCCAATGGAAAGCGTGCATTTCTCGTCGATACATTGGCTCTGGTACGTCATTTCCCTTTTCCTTACTTTATTTCGTTTCAATTTCCTGTTTGGTTGTCGAGAAAACCTAGGAATAACGACGAATTTAATCTCTTTCGATTAGGAAAGTAAATTTGAATCTGTTTCCTGTTTAATTCGACTGGAATCGTTTTATTGCTTAACGATTAGGCGTTTATTTTGATTATTTTACGAAAAAAATTAGTAATGGGACTCTTGGATTTGGGTTTCCTCTGTTAATTTTGAGTTGTTTTTACACTAATAGGTTCGGAGTTTGGAAGCGCAAGGCGTGCCATCAAAACAAGCGGAGGCAATAACATCAGCAATCACTGAAGTATTGAACGACAGCTTGGAGAATGTGTCCCATTCCTTTGTTTCAAAGGCAGAAATGCAGAAAGTAAGTTTGGTGATGTTTTTGTAATTGTTACCATGTTTTCTAGATCATTTGTGTTCATTGCGAGTGTGTTGATACTAAATTTTGCTTTATTTTACCTTTTGTAGTCTGTGATGCTTCAAGAAGCCAATTTGTCCAAGTTTAAATCGGAAGTAAAAAGTTCCCAGGTACTAATATATACGCTTAACAAAAAACTAAGTGGCAAAGAAGAAGGAAGAAAATTATGTTATGTGCTAATATCATTATTTGGAACTTGCCATTTGACGAAGTGATCACTTTAATCTGTCTCTTATTGACTCTAATATTTGGGATTCTTTAGAAATTCCATTGGTGGCAGACTCTGAAATCTCGTACATAGTTCAATTTGAGCTAATGATGTTACACTGCATAAGTGTTTGTTTCATTTTGTTCCTTTCTTGTGAGTCAACTCAATATTGCTGTTTGTGAGGCTGGGTAGGCTTAGGGTTATCCAGATACTATGTGCTTTGTAGTGCCCCTTTTGTCCTAGCACTTTCTCCTTTTCCCTTTCTCAGATGTAGATAAAGAAAGAGGTGAAGAAGATGAAAGTGGGAATGACAAATCTTGTATTAATGGTGAACTGTAGGCTAGAGAACACTACAAGTTGGGGTAGAATTAGATGGATATTTGAAGTTCAGGTGATGATGCTTCGGCAAAAGAAAACCATGAGGTTTTGGAACTAAACTAAGCTTAACTATTGACAACATATTAAGTTTTAAGTTCAAAAGTTATTCTAAGATGGAGTGCCCGTGTAGAATGGAGACACTCTCTTGGTAGATCTTTAATCAGATCAATGTTGAAATTATCATACTGAACCCTTTGTGGGAAGATTTTTCATGTGAATAGATTTCATTGCAGAGTTCACTGTATATTTTAACTTCTGCAGTCAATTAACAACTTCATCCATATAAAAAAATGCACAAATATGTTTGCTCTTATATGTACTTTTACTCCTTTCCATCTTACTTTGGCTAAAATATGTAGTTCTTTGGGTTTACTGCATTGTGATGCTGGTGAAACCAGAACTAGTGATTTGTTCAGTTGAAATATAGTTGTGTTCATTGCAACCTGAGCTAGATCATGCCTCTCCCTTGCTTAGTGTTCTTTGATGGCCAATTTTTTTTTTTTTTTTTTTTTTTTTTGTTCTCTTTTTCTCATGTAAATGTCTTTCTTGGAATAAATGATTCTTAATGTTCTCTTTAGTTCATACTCATGTATTCTTTCTTAATGGCTATTTCCTTGTAATGCAGGAGCATCATTTTTCTATGTTGCAGCGTGAAACTGAGAAACTTCGAGGTGACATAGAGAAGATGCGAAGTGAACTAAGGTATGTTCTCTGGATTAGAGTTGAACTGTTTAATACTTCTCCAAAAATATTGATAGCTTGATTTTGTAAAACTGATCTCTCAAACAGGTATGAAATTGATAAGGTCACTGCAGGGCAGCGTCTGGATTTAAATCTTGAAAGAGGGTAGGTAGACTTTATTTTCAGTTGCTTCTCTTCATGATTGCACTTGCTTGCTTTATTTTCTTAACTCCTAACTGATTCTAGGCGCATACGTGATGAACTGGCCAATCAGAATGCAGAAACTACCAACCTGACAAACAAGCTAGATAGGGTGAGCGTTTGGTTGCTTATATCATTTGAAAGTCTATATTTAGATACTTTGACAACATACAGCATAAACATGATGTTATGAATCATCTGCAGGAAATTCATGCATTAAGAGCCCAGTTAGAAGCTGCGAAATATGATGTAATTAAGTACTGCATAGGTACCCTCGTCTCCATATCTGCCGTTGGGCTAGCTGTACTGCGCATCTTGATGTAGTCTCGCATCTGCTTTAAGTAGTGCCAACTATTCCAACATGAACCTCCAATATCATCATTCTTTTTTTTCTGGCAACTGGATTGCTTTGGGAGTAAAAAGGGTGGGAATTACTTAATGGTTACAAGATTTTTCGTTTTATTGGCAAGGAATGACAAATCCCAGTTGATCGGAACAATTATTTGTGCTTCTTTTAGGACTAAGCACGACTTATTCGATTTACTCTGTATGTTCTGTTATTGTATACTAGGAAAGGCAAAGAGATAATCATCCAATATTGGTACCCCAGGCAATGGTGCAATTGTGTTATGCTTCTAAGTTGGCTACATGATTTGTTTGGCCTCTTTGTTTTTACTGTTTGATGATTGCAAAAGCATGATTCGTATTATTTCTTTTTTATTCTATTAGGTTTTTTTTTTTAAAGAATAAGAATATTTTACTATGTCAAAAGGTACGGTAAACTTTATATACTGGTTCTCTTCGTTTTCTACTGACTTGGGCTGAAGATTTAACTGAGAATGTTGGTATTAGTTTTTACTATTTATGATTATATGTTATATTGTTTTTTTTATATAGGTTGTTAAAATGGGTTTAAAATTTTTCAATTTGAGTTCAGCTCGGCTTGTCCGTATTAAAAAAATTTATACTATTTTGTATATAAAAATGAATTTAAAAAATATAATACTTTAAATATATTAAAAACATTAAAATAAATGTTTTTCAACAAATGGGAAAAAATTAAAAAATATACTTAAATAAAATTAAGATAAGTGCAATTTAATGAGCTAATACCTTTAAAATAGTAGCAAAATTAACAATAGAATAGTAATAATTTAATAGCGAAATGATAGTAAAACAATAAAAAACAGTGACAGAACAGTAAAGATATAGCAGATTTTTTTACAAATTCAAGCCGGGTGTCAATTGGGCAAATGCGTCCATAGTGACTAAGATGGATATCTCGTATCCGAAAATTAGCAATTCGCCCGGTCAATCCTCCAGGGCCCAAATAACTCAATTTTCTCCCATACACTATTTATGTCAATGGATTTGTTCGATCCAAAACTTGAGACAATTGGTGTAATCCAAAAAACGATTCATAAGTGGTTGTTAATGGAGTCGAAGTTACCAAATTCTGAGGAGTCGGTATCAATTTATGCCTAATTGCTCCGCATATAGTTCCTCTAACTACATTTTCTAAACGAACCAGAGGGGTCAAAAAAGTTTATTCGAGGTCTAACCCATTTAAAAAATAGGTCTTACTTTTCTGTCAAAACCCATATTTTGGGTTTTTATTTTTGTCCAAATCCTCCCACTTTTCAATCAAGCATTCGAGTGGCCCGGTCCATGGGTAAATCTAATTTGAAAACATATTATAGTATTAAGATAATTATAAAATTAATATTAAGTGTAGGGAAAATATTCATTTACACTGATTTTGTATATTTTTGTAGATTAAAATTTTAACAATTTAACTGTTATCTTTTATTGATATAGATTATACATGTTAAATTTGATGTGAATTAAAAATTAGAAACAACTTGTTATATATGAAAAAATTAAATTGTTCAATAAATATCAATTATATACACTATTTTAAATTAATATGACAGAAACATCGAAAGCACTTGAAATTTTATGTGCATGATAAACAAAATTAATAAATTTCGTAATAAATAAATGTAGATTTAATATATTATAATTTATTTAAAAAATATATTTAAAACAAGGGTTCTATTTTATTTATAAAAAAAATCCACCCAACAGAACAACAGTTAACTCCTAATTTGCTTTGCTTTCTATTTCTGCCTTCTCAATCCCATTCATTTTCCACTCCGGAGGAAATGGGCAACTCAGTCTGTAACTGGGCACAGCGACGAGTCGAGTCGCTCGTGGAGCAGTGAGTCCAAACGAATCGCTCATGTCAAGCTCTGTGGCCTTCATTCCATTAGGTAACTCCCAGTTAAAGCAATGAAGCAAATGAGCCACACTTAACTCCAACCCATATAGCCCAAGTTGCATTCCCGGGCAGGACCTTCGACCCGACCCAAATGGAATGAATTCAAAGTTACTGCCCTTAAAATCAGGTGCACCCTCATCCAAAAACCTACTAGGTTTAAACACATTCGGGTCCTTCCATGATGACGGGTCACGCCCGATAGCCCATGCATTGATCATTATTCGCGATTTCCCGGGTACCCAATACCCGCCAAGGACGGAGTCCACGGCTGTCTCATGGAGGAGGAGAGGGATAGGTGGATGTAGACGTAGGGTTTCTTTAATGGCACATTTTAGGTAGGTTAACTTTTCAAGATCCGATTCATGGACGACCCGCTCCAATCCAACCACGTCACTAAGTTCTTGCTGAACTTTCTTGAGCTCTTCCGGACTGTTCATTAGCTCCGCCATTGCCCATTCTATTGCCGACGCCACAGTTTCAGTTCCACCAAACATTACGTCCTGCAGAGGGGCAAAGTTAAAAAATTATTTTAATCATAGACCAAAATTATTATATTAACTTATAATTTCATAAATTTTGAAGGAGTTAATTGATAAATTTACTATTTTAAGAGTACCAAATCAAAAATATTAAATTATAGTTTTGATATAAGGATTAAATTTTAAATTTTAATATAGTAGAGAGATCAAAACTAAAATTGATGAAATAAAAACATCATTGTTCACCACATGCATGCATCTTTGTAGGGATAGCAACGTAATGAGAAGGTTTTTTGTCATACCATCTTCAACTCGATTTTTATATCTCCCGCCCCAACCTCACCTTGAGCCTCTTTTTTATTTAAAATTATAATATCAAAACTTGTCGATACTTGTTTAGAGCAGTGGTTAAAACTCTTGTCTTATCTAACATCGTTTATAAATCTTTCTATCCCGCTTCCCCAATATTGTAATAAACTAGTTGTTAAAATAAATAAAATATAATTAAAAAAGAGTTAAATGCACCAAACTATAATCTTCATTTTAAATTAGTTCCTAAATTTCAAAATATTCTAAGTACATCCTAAACTATTAAGTTATATCAATCAAGTAATTTTTTTATTAAATCGTTAAATGAAATGTCAAATCTTACGTAGCTAAATCAACATAACTAACTAAAATAAAGTAAAATTTTTATTTTAGATTATATCATATAAGATATAACGATTTTTATAAAGAAATACATCTATAGTTTGAATATATCTGTGGGATTCAAGTCGTTGTATCTCTATGTTTGTGTGTTTATATGTAGATGTAGGTGTAAAGATATTACCATGATGATAGCTTTGATGTTATCTTTGTTGAGCTGAATGGAAGAATTGGAGGACTCATTATAATCTCCTTTGAAAACATTTTCGCTGTAAAACGCCATTAATTCGTCCACCATGTCGTCATCGTATTTGGCTGCTGCATCATCACCAGTCTTCCTCCTCTCCCTCGTCACCAAATGTTCATCGATAATATGATCGATGAACCCATCCAGCGATGCCCGAGCCTTCACCAACCTCTTCTGAAACTCTCCCCCATGGATCCATCCCATCCATGGAAAAAAATCCGCTATGTTGAATGCCCCAAATAGCTTCGAAAACTCCTGCAATATCTTCACGAGCTCCTCTTGCCCGTCACGCGAAAACGACCCGAACGCTGCTCTGTAAGTGATGTTCCTCGTCAAAGCGAATACTAACTCCCCGACGTTGAGAGGCGAACCCAGGCTTTTCATCACTGTTCGAACCGTCGAGCCGACTTCTTCACGGACGGAGGCCCATGACTCCGCTCGTTTCCGGCTGAACACCTTCATGACACAGATTTTACGCATTTGACGCCAAAATGGACCGTAGTTGGCAAAGGCCATATCAGCTCTATCGTAGGTTAAATACACTATCGCATCATTTGCGGGTCGGTTCGAGTATATGCTGTCTTGGGTGAGTAGGACCTCTCTCGCCATCTCCGGCGTCGATACGGCCACTATGTGGAGCTTCCCCATGGTTAGGTGGAGGAGACCGGCGTGATCGTACTGTCGAGATAGGTGAGCTAGGCCCCGGTGAGTCAATTGGTCCATCATCATCATGTTGCCGATGATGGGGTAGCCTTTGGGACCTGGAGGGTATGGGGTTTTCCTAGGGAGCCCGAACATGAAAACAAAGGAAACCAACAGTGCTGAAACAAGGAAGAAGATGGGTGGTGATTGAGGAGATAACAGAGTTTGCAAAGAATCCATTAGATTATTCATGAAATTTAGATACAGATAATCGCTGGTTTATTTAAGAGCTTGAGAGGGGTAGCCTTAACAGAGGGCTAAAGTCTAAACACTCTAATAGTTCAAGACATAAGACTTACAAGGTTGAGGGCTTATAAGGAGGTGACAGCTAATGCTACATTTTACTTCTATATTTAGAGGGTTGTTTTTAATTTTCTTCTTAATTTGATTTCGGTATAATTATTATTTTAGTCCCTTTTGGGATTTAAAATGTGTTTGGACACCATGAAATAATTTCAATAACATATAATATTACACTAGAATAATAATTACGTAATTACAAGAAATTTTAATTTTTTAAACAAAAAATTAATTTAAAAGTCATAACTAAATATCCTAGTGTGATTTTCTCATTTACTACAATGATTATTCAAAATGTTGCATTAATAATGTTATGGTAAGTTCAAATTGATTTTCCGCCCTTTTATCCTCTCTTTTTTTTTTAAATCAATATCTTTTATGTCTATTTTACTGTTTATAAAGGCTAATTCTTTCGAGGCTCACGACTACTGTTCCCAAAAACATTGTTTCTAGGGTTCAAATATGAATTCTTTCTTTATGAGTGCAATACTATACACCCGAAACTTGTTAGTTTAATCTTTCTACTCAGGGATGGACTGCCCTTTTGGAATTTTCAGATTTTTGAATTTTATATATAAATTATCATGTGTTTTAGATTTGGTGTCCATATTGTATAACATTCGTCCCTTTTGGTTAAATTATATTTCATATAATTCGCCCCTTAAGTCATAAGGTTATACTTTATATTAACAAAGTACTTTTCAGTTTTTAATTATATAACTTTAATAATAAATCAAATATTAATTTATGATGGGCTTTGAAAGACTAAGCTTAGAGGCCCAATATAGACTTTAAAGCCAAATTCCAGAATTAATTAATTTGACCCATACCCATACATATACTCATGTCTACTGTAACAACCGAACGAGCATTTTCAACCATAAAAATTGTAAAGACAAGGCTTCGCAATAAAATGGAGGATGATTTTCTTTCAACTTACTTGGTGACATACATCGAAAATGAGATAGCTCAAGAATTTTCAACAGATTCCATCATTGATGAGTTCGATCTTATAAAAAAGCGAATAGTGCAATTTAGGATGTCGCTAGTACTGAGAAATAGGACTAAGACCAAGTTGTTTTAATTCAAATTTTGAAATTATAATGATATTTATGAATTTTTTAGTTTAGTATTAGTTATTCTTTTTTACATATTGGAAAGAAATATTTAATTTGATATAATTTGACTTTTTTTTGTTTTTATAATGTTATCAGTAGGTTCAAATTGATAACAATGTTAGTTGTTGTTAAACCGATAATGTAGAATTAGGCACTAAAACTATAACTTTTAGTCTCTACTAGGTAATTGATTAATCATTTTTTCCTTTTCCTTCATCCAAATATCATGAATGGAAAGTTAATAAATTTCATTAATAAAACATTGTATTATTTTCATAATTTTCATGGTAAAAATAAAATGTGACAATTTTCTTCCCAAAATATAGTATAGGATAAAACCAATTTTAGGTATTTTTAAGTATCAAGAGTGAATTTTCCAATACCAAAATATAAAATAAAATCATATTATATTTAGTCTTTCTTTTTTTTTTTTTTTTTGAATTACAAGAGAAGGGTAAAGCCCTAATAGTAATGCGATTAGTGCGGTTCAAACCCAGACCACACCTGAAGCGGTAAACACCCTAAATATCAAGCCAAGACATAAAATTCTTACCAAAATATTGTTTTTCAATCAACAACATGAATTAATTATGTGCTGATACATTCAAATTTTCATTTTCTTTGATTAAGTATTACGATTTCTAACTCATAATTCTTCCTCAACCCTTAAATAAGAGGATAATGTGCTTCAACGCACTTGAACCCACATCCTCTTACACCAGTAACAACACCGATGCCAACTGAACTATGACTCAATCGACAATTGTCATTTGTTTTAAATGAATGAGTTTATTATTTTTCTCTTGTATTCAAAAAAATTTTTATAAAGGGAGGAAATTTTAATTATTTAGATTCGAAATTTTTTTAGCTATAATAAAATCTAGGTATTTCATTTTGTTGTTAAAAAACTAATCTTTAATATCATTTTGGTCCTATAATTGTTAATTACGGCAGTAAGCACAAATTGGGGTTAAGAGATTTATCTACATCTGCAAAAATAATGGTTACATTATTATCATTTTAGTAAAAAAAAATATTTTTTAATTATTTCAATTTTTTTGAGAATTTTCTTTTTATTATGACCTGGCATTGATAATGTGAACTACCACGTAAACTATCATATTAGTAGTTAGTATAACTTTTTTAATGGTTCATTGTAACAAAAATTGTCCAATTTGACAAAATAAAAGTTTGAAATTCAAATATAATAAAAAGAAAAATAGAGGTCAAATTGACAATAGTTATAAGGATTGAAGATTAAATTTGGATTATGCCTAATTTTTAAATGAAGTAAAAGGAAAAAAAAAAGTTAACCAAATAGGTGAAAATGTACAAATCAAAAAATAGAAAGACCAATTT
Source organism: Gossypium australe (assembly GCA_005393395.2). Taxonomy (NCBI): domain Eukaryota; kingdom Viridiplantae; phylum Streptophyta; class Magnoliopsida; order Malvales; family Malvaceae; genus Gossypium; species Gossypium australe. The sequence goes on along the minus strand of CM016618.1, from coordinate 93,422,229 downwards.
TGAACAAATAAAAATAAAAGGATTGAATCCATATAAATCAATAAGTTTGTGGACTATCTTTAGAATTTAACTTATTTATAAAACAACAGTGCTCAGACACTGTTTATTTTATAAAAAGCAAATTAAGAATATTATCTAGAATGGCAAAACTCAAATCGCTCAATAAATTTTAAATTTAGAGAATTTTTTTTTTTGAGAAGTAGATGGGAAACAAAGTGGGGTGAATTTTTTTTTTTTTTGGACAGTGGGTATAGAGCAATAATCGTAATTGCTTACCCGTCCTACCCCAATCCACTATCTGAAATTACAATTTTATCTTTGTACATATAATTATTAAAAGGATAAAAATGTAATAACATATTATAAAAAAATCAATGCATTTGATTTAAATATTTACATGACTTTAAAAAGGTTAAAAATATTTAAAATAAGTAACAAAAATTAAATTGAAGCAGAGCCCGATGGGGCGGAGATAAATGTATCCAACATCCATAGGGTAACGGGACATGTGGTGAAGTAGAGCATGCCAACTATAGAGCGGTGGAGAATTTAACAACATTCGCCTTTGTCCCACTCCATTGCCATCGTTAATATAATTGAGTAGAGAAAAAGTCGAAGGTTGAGAAGAGCTTTGATCCATTGGTTAAATAATAATAAAAATTTAATCTTAATAAGAATTTAGTTTAATTTTTTAATCCTTTTATCAAATGAATTTTTTTAATTTAAACCCTCTCAAAATAAATAATTCAGTTTAAATTATTTTAACTCAAAACTTTTAATATATAATTTTTTTTAATAATATTATTATAGGTTGTAACCATATCTGTTCTTTTAAGACAATAACTAAAACTACCTATAACCCCTCCCTAGCCCTTAAATAGGAGTATAATGTGTTTTAGCGCACTCAAACCCACGTCCTCCTGCACTGTCAACAATACTCATACCAATCGTGTTAAGACTCAATCAGTAATTAATATTGTTAATTTCATTGTTACCATTGATGGTAAATCTTTATGGTTTATGGTAACTTAATTACTATTAAGATTTAGTAGCTTAATTACTTAATATTAAGGATACATTTGGTAAATGCGTATAAACAAGGGAAGTCTACAGCTCAAGTATTTACTCTCTTGTCATATTTCGACCAATATTTCCTTTTATACCCAAAAAAAAGAAAACAAAAATCTTACCAAAATCGTGCAATTTTTTTTTTTTTTGAAGATGAATCAGATTGGGCTTTATTGATGGTAAAAGAGAAAGAGTTACAAAAACAAAGAATAAATAATGACCCAAAACAGCTGGCCGGGAGAAAAGAACCATCTAGATTTGACAAGAGAGAAGAAAATAAATAAAAAATAATAAAAATACTAAAAAACTAAAGAAAAGCACCGACTACTGCCCCAATCAGAAACTTTCGGCTATCCCATCATTTCACATCTTTCAAATCTGCCATTAATGGTAATGCCGTTTACCGAGATGAGTTTAAAGGTCTTCAGACGATTGATATCCCTTTGGTTAAACTCTTCTCTTCCTCATTTGCGTCTCTCTAATCTGGTTCACGCACCTTTCAAACTGCATCTGTGATTCTGCAAAGTGAGGAACTCCATCAGACAGGTAAATCACTTCCTTCCTCTTCATCGTCTCTGTTGCTAAAATATGGGCCAAAGTATTTTCAGATCGTGGCACAAACTGAAACTTTAAACTACGCGCTTTGGATTTTAGGCTATGGATGTCATGAATATAATATCCTATTTGTGACTTGTCAAAACCTCATTTATTGCACTTTTTTATCACCGTTTGAGCGTCGCCTTCTATGATAACTGAATCTCTGTTCATTTCAATGGCTATTTGGGTTGCCTTGAGGCAAGCTATAGCTTCCGCAGCAAAGGCAGAGGCCACGCCTTCATGTAGATCTGTGCTTGAGATGAGAACACGCCCCCTGCTGTCTCTTACCACTACTCCAGATGCCGATTGCTTGGTTCGCTCATCAAAAGCCCCGTCAAAATTGATTTTGACCATCTGACCAAAAGGGTTCCTCCACTTCGTTTTCACAGTAGAGGTAATCTGCCTTACTGCTTTGACTCCTTCAAGTTCATTGATGTAGTTATTAACAAAACCAGCCACTTCCTTACTGGATCTGTTTGTTCTCTCATGGATCTGTGAATTTCTGTCTCCCCAGATGGCCCAAAGCGTGATACAAAAGATCCTACATTGATCCAGTGAAAGAGACACCAAAACCTTGGTAAGCCACTCTGAAAACTCTGAAATAGAAAACAAAAGAGAAAGGGAAACCGCTAATCCTCTCCAAACTTCCATTGAAACAGAACATTCCTTAAAAAGATGACTCATTGTCTCCTCCCCGTTACCACACCAAGGGCACATTCTGTTGGAGGCTAGTTTCCTGAAAGCCAGATTCACAAGAGTAGGAAGATAATTCCAAGAGATTTTCCAAACAAAAATTTTAATTTTTGCTGGAATGTCAGCACGCCACAGTTTCTTGTAGAATTCCTTGTAGTTGTCATGTAAAGCGTAAGCTGTAGGATCCAATTCTTGTAATAGTTTGTAGGAGCTTCGTACTGTAAATTCTCCTGTCGGTTCGCCATTCTAAACAAGAACATCATCGTGAGGTTCCATCGCCAAGGGGATTTGGAGGATCAAGTCAGCTTCTAAACCTGGGAAGGTATCACCTATCAACTCTTTATTCCATTTACGTTCATTGCTGTTGATTAGCTCCGCTACTTTATCAAAATATGTATTAACAATTTCGGATGATAATCTCCCATTAACATAATTCGGAATCCAAACATCATCAAAAACTAAATTTTAGAGCCCGAACCCACTTTCCAAACCAAGCCTTTCTCCAAAGTAATCTTTGTTGCCCAAATGCTCCGCCACACATACGAACTTGAATTTCCCAAACGAGACTGACAAAAATTAGAATCTGGAAAATATTTTGCTTTAAAAACTCGTGCAACAAGGGAATCCGGATAATTCATAAATCTCCACCCTTGTTTTGATAGAAGGGCAATGTTAAATTGTGCCATGTTTCGAAACCCCAAACCACCCTCCTCTTTTGAACGACATAAATATTTCCATTGGCTCCAATGAATTCCTCTTTTACCTGCACCTTTTTGCCACCAGAATCTAGCAAATTTGCTCTCTATCATCTCGCATAAGGTTTTTGGAAAAAAGAAAACATGTCATTGCATACGTGGGAATAGCTTGTAAAACTAAAATTTTAGAGCCCGAACCCACTTTCCAAACCAAGCCTTTCTCCAAAGTAATCTTTGTTGCCCAAATGCTCCGCCACACATACGAACTTGAATTTCCCAAACGAGACTGACAAAAATTAGAATCTGGAAAATATTTTGCTTTAAAAACTCGTGCAACAAGAGAATCCAGATAATTCATAAATCTCCACCCTTGTTTTGATAGAAGGGCAATGTTAAATTGTGCCATGTTTCGAAACCCCAAACCACCCTCCTCTTTTGAACGACATAAATATTTCCATTGGCTCCAATGAATACCTCTTTTACCTGCACCTTTTTGCCACCAGAATCTAGCAAATTTGCTCTCTATCATCTCGCATAAGGTTTTTGGAAAAAAGAAAACATGTCATTGCATACGTGGGAATAGCCTGTAAAACAGACTTAATAAAAATTTCTTTCCCTCCTTGAGACAGCAACCTTGTACTCCAACCATCAATTCGCCTGTTGATTCTGTCCAATAAGTTTTGAAAAGCCTCTTTCTTCCTTTTACCCACTACATTTGGAAGGCCCAAATATTTCTCCAGATTTGAAGAACTTCTAACTCCCAAAATTGATGACACCACTTCTTTTGTCTCTACCTTTGTATTCGAGCTGTAGAAAATAGTTGATTTATTAAAATTAACACACTGACCCGAACAGCTTTCATACTCCTGCAAAATGTTTTTCATACTCCTGGCCCCCTGTTCTGTTGCTTCACCAAACATCATGCAATCATCTGCAAATAAAAGATGAGAGATCTCTGGCCCACGTCGGCTTGCCCTTGCACCTCTGACCAAACCTTTATCTTTCGCTGATCGCAATAGTGAAGAGAGACCTTCACTACAAAATAGAAAAAGGAATGGACTTAAAGGGTCACCCTGTCTCAAACCCCTTGCCGGACGGAAAGATTTGCCCCTGCAACCATTAATATTAACAGCATATGATACGGAGGTAATACATTTCATAATCAATCCCACCCAATCCTTTGTGAACCCCATCTTGAACATCACTTGTTTAACAAAATCCCACTCTACCCTATCATAGGATTTGCTCATATCCAATTTCAAGGCCATGAACCCTTTCTTCCCTGTTCTCTTCTTTCGGAATGTGTGCAAGATTTCATAAGCTAAAAGTGTATTATCTGTTATGAGTCGACCTGGGATAAAAGCACTCTGAACCTCATCAATACATAGTCCCATGACATCTTGCAATCTATTAGCAATAGTTTTTGCTACTATTTTATAAAGAACTGAACATAAACTAATCGGCCTGAAATTAACTAGAGAAGTAGGATTCGGAGTTTTCGGGATAAGCACAATCTCAGTAGCATTAACTAGATCAGCCCATTTATTGCCATTCAAAATACACAAACAGAACTCTATTACCTCATTACCAACAATATGCCAGAATTTCTGAAAGAAAAGAGCTGGAAATCCATCCAATCCAGGAGCTTTTGTAGGCCCCATCCCCTTCAATGTTGTCCACACTTCTTCTTCCCGAAAAGGTGATAATAATCCTTTGTTGATCTCCTTAGAAATATTCGAGCCTATGCCCTCCAACACCTTATGGGGATTGCCAATTACTTTTGATGCAAAAAGATCTTCAAAATATTCCGTAGCAGTCTCAGATATTTTCGTATCAGAAGTGATTTCTCTACCGTCATCCAAGACTAGTTTGTTTACTGTATTGGCCCTCCGTCGACCTGATGCAAATTTGTGAAAATAGGTCGTGTTTCTATCCCCCAATTTTAACCAATTGGATCTAGCTCGCTGTTCCCAATACATTTCATCTTTGTCGATCTCCATGTTTAAGTGAATTTTTGTGTCAATGATTCTAGCCATCGTTTCATCGTCTCTTTCATTTCTCAACAAAGTTTCGAGCTCTTCAGTAAGCTTCTTCTTAAGACACCCCCTCTTGCTTTTAATAGCACATGCCCACTTTTTCAAACAAATTTGCAAATTCTCCATTTTCTCCACTAGCGGTGCTGAAGAAGAATCCCAAAAATCTCTGATAATGCCTTCCAATGAGTCTTCAAAAATCCACCATGATTCAAAATGAAATCTACGACTTCTTGGAAGAGAAATTATGGTATCTGTATTGATAAGAATGGGACAGTGGTCGAAGTAGAATAAGCAAGGTGTTGGACGTTCCCTCTTGGAAAAAGACTTAACCACTTATCATTTGCAACTCCTCGATCAAGACACTCTCTTATGTTGGTCTCTGGAAGATTTCCCCTTTCCCATGTAAACCATACTCCCGAGTATCCAACATCTAACAATTGGCATTCTTCCAGTGTATCTCTAAATGCTTCCATTCTTCTATGACCACGTGGCACTCCACCTCTCTTTTCAAAAGAGTACATGATCTCGTTAAAATCTCCTGCTACAAGCTATGGATAATCACATCCCTGGGCTAAATTCTTGAGCGTACTCCATGCAAGATTTTTATCTTTCAAATATGGTGAACCGTAAAAACCTGTGAATCGCCATGCCTCCTGCACATTCTCCTCCTTCACAATTGTATCAATATGCCATTTAGAGAAACTTTTTAAAGTGACCTCGAAATCCACTTTCCATGCAAGACACAACCCTCCTCGAGATCCCTCTGCAGCAATATCTATTCCATTAACAAAGCCACAACTCCTCCTGACCCTCTCCATGCGCTTCTGATCTAACTTAGTCTCCATCAAGAAGACCATTTGGGGATTAAACTGCTTACATAGGTGTCGCAGCCTCCTTACTGCTCGTGGACTCCCCAACCCACGAACATTCCAACTAATGTTTTTCATTGCATCCGGTCGGCTGGCCCATTGGCAGCCGCCGATCCTGATTTTTTTGAAACAGTAAACTATTCCGATGTATCCAACATGACCTCCATACAGTCCCCTACTTTATCATCCATATCAGCATATCTCAACCTCCTTATTTTATCCCCATTTAGCAAGCTCGAACATTTGTCGACTTCCCCTTCTTCTGGATGTTTTCTTTTAACCCCAATGCTAGCTTGCTCCCCGGATAAGTGATTTTTTACTGGTAGTCTCTTCCAGTAGGTCTTATTCCGACCTTCTAAGAAACCTTCCCCTTCTGTAGTCCGAGCATTCAATTGCTCAATTTCCCCCGATTTCAAACTTTCCTCCTGATCCTGTAATCCTTCCTCCTACATTGCTAAAATTTTACCTCCTGCAAAATCTCCCTTCAAGACATTAATTCTGTCATCCACTTCCTGTCCCTCCACCACCTTAGTTTGGCCTATGTAATTACTTTGTGTTCGCTGCTTCTTGACAAATGTATTGAATTTCATACTTTCTTTTCCTGTCACTTTTGATTCTGCTTTTAACGCAATTGAATAAGGGGGATCTTCTCTAATTCTAATTTTTTCTGCAGGATCTGACAATTTACAATCATTAAGGCCATGATCTAATCTACCACAACCAAAACAGAATACTGGCAACTTTTCAAATTTAAATGGAATCCAAGATTTCACACTATTATCACTGGAAACAAAAATTCCTCTACGCAGAGGTTTCTGGACATCCAGATTAACCCGAAGCCTGCACCAATCACCGCTGATCTCAGATCTAAGGACTCCCCCAAAAGTGCTGCCGATTGCATGTAGAAGATCCTTCTTATCAAATTCTGGTGGACACGGGCCGATCTTGATCCAGTAAGGTGACGAAGTGAGACAAATTAGATCCCTTTCTATGGGATTGATCAGTCGATCAAACAGGATAAGAAACTTCCGAAATAACCATGGCCTCCCTTCCATAATAGACTCCAAATCCTCCTCTAAATAAAAAACAATTAAAAATAGATTCTGCCCCACCATTTGGATATCAAATTTCCTTTTGGTCTTCCAAATACTCTTCAATTGTGCCCTTAAACTCTCTGTATTGAAGTGTTTTTTTGTCCATACTGAGCAAATTAGAGTAGGTTTATGAGACGGCACCACCAGTGATTTCTTGATTGATAATTGAATCAATTCATCTGCTAGTAATGAGATCTCACTGCTTTCCCTTTCCACGCCACCACCCTCATCCATCCCAAGCTACAGTAGAAACTGTTCTCTCTAGGACTCTATTGAGAGCACTCTTGGTTTTCAAGGGACATAAACTTCATCTCTTCTTACTTTCTCCTTAATAATCGTGTAATTTTTATTATTAAATTTTTATTTCTAAATACATTTCAAATTAGAAGAGAAGACTTTTTTAAAAAAATTTATTTATAATTTTTTTGAATAATCTCGTTATAAGTTCTGATCATATCTGTTCTTTTTAACACAATGCCTAAAACTACCCATAGTCTCTACCAAACCCATAAATAAAAAGATAATGCGTTTCAACACACTTAAATTCACATCTTCCTATATTGATAACAATGCACACACTAATCGAATTAAGACTTAATCCACAAAACTTATTTTTAATTTTAAATATCAGCTTACCACAATTTTTGTGACTACAATTGTAGTTTTATTTGTAGAATATGACGATTTTAATCATGAAATAATTAACAATATTTATGTCGGCCCAACTACTAAATTAATCTTCCAAGCATCGATAAATTGTTCGTGAAATAAATAAAAGGATCGTTAGTGTACTAAATATTGACCCATATAAATAAGAATAAAGGATTCGTAGGTTAGATAAATAAGTATTATGTTCAAGCTAGTTTCGGGTTCATCTTATTTTTAGTTTCGGGTTCAAGTCATTGCTTTTGTGAGTTTGGATGGATTTTGACCACTTCAAATTCTATCATTTCAAATTACTTTTCAAATCATTTTAAATTCTAATTAATTCAAGTTGATATCAATTGAATGAATTTAACCCGTAACTTTTTATAATCAAATCAATATTCCAACCAATTGAATCGAGAAGAAGAAATAAAAAGTTTAAGTCAGATCAAGAATTCCAACCAATTGGATTGAGACATAAACAGAAGAAATAAAGAGTTTATAATCAAATTCTTAGAAGAAAGGGAGAAATTTCAACATTTGTTTAAAACAAATATCTAAATCAAGTCGATTGAATCTTGGTTTGTTTGAGTTAATCGAATCGAGTTATTCGAATTATTCAAGTTAACTTGAATAAGTAATTCGAGTTTCGAGTTCGAATCGGGTTGAATTTTATAGTTCGAATAACAAATTTGTGTGAATACATTTTTGGTCATTGTCAAGTTAAAAATGAACAAGTTGGTCCTTTCTCAACAAAACTTTAAAAAAAAATCAAAAATATTTTTTAAAATTAAAAATATTTATAAAAATTCTAAAATTTATATTTTGAAAATATACATCTAAAATATATATAAATAAAATTTAAAAATTTTCTAGAATAATAATTTTGGGACCTAAATAAGTTAATTAACGATTTAAGTTTATCATACTAAAGTATTTTTATATTATTTTGCTTTGAAAAAGTTTTCAAATTTATGTGTTCTAACATGAAATTAGTTTATATTGCAACAAAATTTTAATTTGACAATGTTTAATTTTTTTTAATTTAACTCAAACAATTTCACTTGATTCGAAAAAAACTCTAATCGAGTTAGGATGATAAAATAATACTCGTCAACTCAAAATTTTTTCGACTCAATTTGATTGAATGTTCACTTTAGTTCTAGATATTATGTCAAAAAAATAAAATAATCTAAATTTATACGAGATTATTATATATATATATATATATATATATATATATATAAAGGGGTAATTTAGAATTCCCAATCAGAATGAAATGTAGATAGAGTAGTTGGGCCTACCAGATATACCATTTTGTAATCATAAAAGTGGTCCAGTTCAATGTTGTTAGGACTTTGCAGACACATGGTCTTGACTTCTTGCTTCTTCTTCAGGCCACTCTGCCTCCGACCCCACCCCTTCCCCATTTTTCTTCCTTTTTACTCCATGAATTTCAACCACTTGGCCACCTTTCATTTTCCCTCTCAAAAAACACATCTCCATTATTTTTCAAAGTTTTCGTACCTTTAAAAAATAAAAAAGTTTAATTTCATCCAACATTTTAAACTATTCTCTAAATTTTAATAATATTCTAATTAAAATTTCAAAATATCAATCAATAAATTTTTTCCATCGATTTCAATTTTATTTTGAACATTAAATGTTAACTTGAATATAACATAAAACGTAATTATATATTGATAAGTGTTTTGTTGTGTTCTGATAATGGGAGATTTCAATATTTATAAGATATAGTTATTGTTCATCAAAATGACATTATAAGTAGATTTCATGCAAATAGACATGTATACTATCCTAGACTTAACACGTGTCGTTTGACTTTGCATTCTCTACCCTAAAGCATTCGCAAGTCAATATTTTAAATTGTATTCAAATTTCGGATCAATAATAAAAAATACCATAACATATATGTATTTATGGCATAAACAATTTTGAAAATCAATTCTCAAGCCAAGTGAATCATTTTGAATCGACAAAAATATCAAAAACATAAAATTCAGACTTGTAAATAAATTGACAAAAAAAAAAATCTAAAACTAAGAGTATAATAAACCCTAAAAAAATCTAAACCAATAACAATTAAACCCGGCTCAACTTTAAACCTATCCTAGTATACCTAACTTCAAAAACTCGGAACCAACCGGGTTGACTCGACTGAATCGTTCACTGCCAGTTCTTTCCTTTTCCTCATTTCCAAAACTTTCCTATGGCTATTGGAGTGCAAATCACCGGAAAATGTGGGACTACAAGCCGGTCTATATTCAGGAAAAAGTCGACCGGACTTGTAACGAACCCCACAAGCGTTGCACAAGGTTTTGGCACCAAGGACCGGTTCGCCACTGTGGAGTCTTCTGAACTTGGCAATGACTGCATCGCCGTTGAAAAGGGTTCCCACTTGACAACCCACTACCTTGAACCGCCACCGGTTTTTTCTTCTGTTTCTTTGTCGGCGGTACTCTGAAACCATTAGCCAACTCCGTAGAAGTCATGGAAGACCCGAGCAAGTACTCGAAGATGAGGCTGTCGAAGACGATGACTCGGAAATAGGCAGTGACCCAACCGACCATGTCGGGACTGTCGGTTTAGACCTCTTGCTCCTCGCTTTACTTGGAACCGACGATGAAAAAGACGGCGTTTTCACAAAAACCGGGCCGGTTTCCGCTTCCCATAGCCCATGCATTGATCATTATTCGCGATTTCCCGGGTACCCAATACCCGCCAAGGACGGAGTCCACGGCTGTCTCATGGAGGAGGAGAGGGATAGGTGGATGTAGACGTAGGGTTTCTT
>CM016618.1:93193795-93411707 GCA_005393395.2 Gossypium australe | reverse complement strand
GCATAAGGTTTTTGGAAAAAAGAAAACATGTCATTGCATACGTGGAATAGCTTGTAAAACAGACTTAATAAAAATTTCTTTCCCTCCTTGAGACAGCAACCTTGTACTCCACCATCAATTCGCCTGTTGATTCTGTCCAATAAGTTCTGAAAAGCCTCTTTCTTCCTTTTACCCACTACATTTGGAAGGCCCAAATATTTCTCCAGATTTGAGAACTTCTAACTCCCAAAATTGATGACACCACTTCTTTGTCTCTACCTTTGTATTCGAGCTGTAGAAAATAGTTTATTTATTAAAATAACACACTGACCCGAACAGCTTTCATACTCCTGCAAAATGTTTTTCATACTCCTGGCCCCTGTTCTGTTGCTTCACCAAACATCATGCAATCATCTGCAAATAGAAGATGAGAGATCTCTGGCCCACGTCGGCTTGCCCTTGCACCTCTGACCAAACCTTTATCTTTCGCTGATCGCAATAGTGAAGAGAGACCTTCATTACAAAATAGAAAAAGGAATGGACTTAAAGGGTCACCCTGTCTCAAACCCCTTGTCGGACGGAAAGATCTGCCCCTACAACATTAATATTAACAGCATATGATACGGAGGTAATACATTTCATAATCAATCCCACCCAATCCTTTGTGAACCCCATCTTGAACATCACTTGTTTAACAAAATCCCACTCTACCCTATCATAGGCTTGCTCATATCCAATTTCAAGGCCATGAACCCTTTTTCCCTGTTCTCTTCTTTCGGAATGTGTGCAAGATTTCATAAGCTAAAAGTGTATTATCTGTTATGAGTCGACCTGGGATAAAAGCACTCTGAACCTCATCAATACATAGTCCCATGACATCTTGCAATCTATTAGCAATAGTTTTGCTACTATTTTATAAAGAACTGAACATAAACTAATCGGCCTGAAATTAACTAGAGAAGTAGGATTCGGAGTTTTCGGGATAAGCACAATCTCAGTAGCATTAACTAGATCAGCCCATTTATTGCCATTCAAAATACACAAACAGAACTCTATTACCTTCTTACCAACAATATGCCAGAATTTCTGAAAGAAAAGAGCTGGAAATCCATCCAATCCATGAGCTTTTGTAGGCCCCATCCCCTTCAATGATGTCCACACTTCTTCTTCCCGAAAAGGTGATAATAATCCTTCGTTGATCTCCTTAGAAATATTCGAGCCTATGCCCTCCAACACCTTATGGGGATTGCCAATTACTTTTGGTGCAAAAAGATCTTCAAAATATTCCGTAGCAGTCTCAGATATTTCGTATCAGAAGTGATTTCTCTACCGTCATCCAAGACTAGTTTGTTTACTGTATTGGCCCTCCGTCGACCTGATGCAAATTTGTGAAAATAGGTCGTGTTTCTATCCCCCAATTTTAACCAATTGGATCTAGCTCGCTGTTCCCAATACATTTCATCTTTGTCGATCTCCATGTTTAAGTGAATTTTTGTGTCAATGATTCTAGCCATCGTTTCATCGTCTCTTTCATTTCTCAACAAGTTTCGAGCTCTTCAGTAAGCTTCTTCTTAAGACACCCCCTCTTGCTTTTAATAGCACATGCCCACTTTTTCAAACAAATTTGCAAATTCTCCATTTTCTCCACTAGCGGTGCTGAAGAAGAATCCCAAAATCTCTGATAATGCCTTCCAATGAGTCTTCAAAAATCCACCATGATTCAAAATGAAATCTACGACTTCTTGGAAGAGAAATTATGGTATCTGTATTGATAAGAATGGGACAGTGGTCGAAGTAGAATAAGCAAGATGTTGAACGTTCCCTCTTGGAAAAAGACTTAACCACTTATCATTTGCAACTCCTCGATCAAGACGCTCTCTTATGTTGGTCTTTGGAAGATTTCCCCTTTCCCATGTAAACCATACTCCCGAGTATCCAACATCCAACAATTGGCATTCTTCCAGTGTATCTCTAAATGCTTCTATTCTTCTATGACCAAGTGGCACTCCACCTCTCTTTTCAAAAGAGTACATGATCTCGTTAAAATCTCCTGCTACAAGCCATGGATAATCACATCCCTGGGCTAAATTCTGAGCGTACTCCATGCAAGATTTTTATCTTTCAAATATGGTGAACCGTAAAAACCTGTGAATCGCCATGCCTCCTGCACATTCTCCTCCTTCACAATTGTATCAATATGCCATTTAGAGAAACTTTTTAAAGTGACCTCGAAATCCACTTTCCATGCAAGACACAACCCTCCTCGAGACCCCTCTGCAGCAATATCTATTCCATTAACAAAGCCACAACTCCTCCTGACCCTCTCCATGCGCTTCTGATCTAACTTAGTCTCCATCAAGAAGACCATTTGGGGATTAAACTGCTTACATAGGTGTCGCAGCCTCCTTACTGCTAGTGGACTCCCCAACCCACGAACATTCCAACTAATGTTTTTTATTGCATTCGGTCGGCTGGCCCATTGGCAGTCGCCGATCCTGATTTTTTTGAAACAGTAAACTATTCCGATGTATCCAACATGACCTCCATATAGTCCCCTACTTTATCATCCATATCAGCATATCTCAACCTCCTTATTTTATCCCCATTTAGCAAGCTTGAACATTTGTCGACTTCCCCTTCTTCTGGATGTTTCCTTTTAACCCCAATGCTAGCTTGCTCCCCGGATAAGTGATTTTTTACTGGTAGTCTCTTCCAGTAGGTCTTATTCCGACCTTCTAAGAAACCTTCCCCTTCTGTAGTCCGAGCATTCAATTGCTCAATTTCCCCCGATTTCAAACTTTCCTCCTGATCTGTAATCCTTCCTCCTACATTGCTAAAATTTTACCTCCTGCAAAATCTCCCTTCAAGACATTAATTCTGTCATCCACTTCCTGTCCCTCCACCACCTTAGTTTGGCCTATGTAATTACTTTGTGTTCGCTGCTTCTTGACAAATGTATTGAATTTCATACTTTCTTTTCCTGTCACTTTTGATTCTGCTTTTAACGCAATTGAATAAGGGGGATCTTCTCTAATTCTAATTTTTTCTGCAGGATCTGACAATTTACAATCATTAAGGCCATGATCTAATCTACCACAACCAAAACAGAATACTGGCAACTTTTCAAATTTAAATGGAATCCAAGATTTCACACTATTATCACTGGAAACAAAAATTCCTCTACGCAGAGGTTTCTGGACATCCAGATTAACCCGAAGCCTGCACCAATCACCGCTGATCTCAGATCTAAGGACTCCCCCAAAAGTGCTGCCGATTGCATGTAGAAGATCCTTCTTATCAAATTCTGGTGGACACGGGCCGATCTTGATCCAGTAAGGTGACGAAGTGAGACAAATTAGATCCCTTTCTATGGGATTGATCAGTCGATCAAACAGGATAAGAAACTTCCGAAATAACCATGGCCTCCCTTCCATAATAGACTCCAAATCCTCCTCTAAATAAAAAACAATTAAAAATAGATTCTGCCCCACCATTTGGATATCAAATTTCCTTTTGGTCTTCCAAATACTCTTCAATTGTGCCCTTAAATTCTCTGTATTGAAGTGTTTTTTTGTCCATACTGAGCAAATTAGAGTAGGTTTATGAGACGGCACCACCAGTGATTTCTTGATTGATAATTGAATCAATTCATCTGCTAGTAATGAGATCTCACTGCTTTCCCTTTCCACGCCACCACCCTCATCCATCCCAAGCTACAGTAGAAACTGTTCTCTCTAGGACTCTATTGAGAGCACTCTTGGTTTTCAAGGGACATAAACTTCATCTCTTCTTACTTTCTCCTTAATAATCGTGTAATTTTTTATTATTAATTTTTATTTCTAAATACATTTCAAATTAGAAGAGAAGACTTTTTTAAAAAAATTTATTTATAATTTTTTTGAATAATCTCGTTATAAGTTCTGATCATATCTGTTCTTTTTAACACAATGCCTAAAACTACCCATAGTCTCTACCAAACCCATAAATAAAAAGATAATGCGTTTCAACACACTTAAATTCACATCTTCCTATATTGATAACAATGCACACACTAATCGAATTAAGACTTAATCCACAAAACTTATTTTTAATTTTAAATATCAGCTTACCACAATTTTTGTGACTACAATTGTAGTTTTATTTGTAGAATATGACGATTTTAATCATGAAATAATTAACAATATTTATGTCGGCCCAACTACTAAATTAATCTTCCAAGCATCGATAAATTGTTCGTGAAATAATAAAAGGATCGTTAGTGTACTAAATATTGACCCATATAAATAAGAATAAAGGATTCGTAGGTTAGATAAATAAGTATTATGTTCAAGCTAGTTTCGGGTTCATCTTATTTTTAGTTTCGGGTTCAAGTCATTGCTTTTGTGAGTTTGGATGGATTTTGACCACTTCAAATTCTATCATTTCAAATTACTTTTCAAATCATTTTAAATTCTAATTAATTCAAGTTGATATCAATTGAATGAATTTAACCCGTAACTTTTTATAATCAAATCAATAATTCCAACCAATTGAATCGAGAAGAAGAAATAAAAAGTTTAAGTCAGATCAAGAATTCCAACCAATTGGATTGAGACATAAATAGAAGAAATAAAGAGTTTATAATCAAATTCTTAGAAGAAAGGGAGAAATTTCAACATTTGTTTAAAACAAATATCTAAATCAAGTCGATTGAATCTTGGTTTGTTTGAGTTAATCGAATCGAGTTATTCGAATTATTCAAGTTAACTTGAATAAGTAATTCGAGTTTCGAGTTCGAATCGGGTTGAATTTTATAGTTCGAATAACAAATTTGTGTGAATACATTTTTGGTCATTGTCAAGTTTAAAAATGAACAAGTTGGTCCCTTTCTCAACAAAACTTTAAAAAAAAATCAAAAATTTTTTAAAATTAAAATATTTATAAAAATTCTAAAATTTATATTTTGAAAATATACATCTAAAATATATAAATAAAATTTAAAAATTTTCTAGAATAATAATTTTGGGACCTAAATAAGTTAATTAACGATTTAAGTTTATCATACTAAAGTATTTTTATATTATTTTGCTTTGAAAAAGTTTTCAAATTTATGTGTTCTAACATGAAATTAGTTTATATTGCAACAAAATTTTAATTTGACAATGTTTAATTTTTTTTAATTTAACTCAAACAATTTCACTTGATTCGAAAAAAACTCTAATCGAGTTAGGATGATAAAATAATACTCGTCAACTCAAAATTTTTTCGACTCAATTTGATTGAATGTTCACTTTTAGTTCTAGATATTATGTCAAAAAAATAAAAATATAATCTAAATTTATAACGAGATTATTATATATATATATATATATATATATATATATATATAAAAGGGGTAATTTAGAATTCCCAATCAGAATGAAATGTAGATAGAGTAGTTGGGCCTACCAGATATACCATTTTGTAATCATAAAAGTGGTCCAGTTCAATGTTGTTAGGACTTTGCAGACACATGGTCTTGACTTCTTGCTTCTTCTTCAGGCCACTCTGCCTCCGACCCCACCCCTTCCCCATTTTTCTTCCTTTTTACTCCATGAATTTCAACCACTTGGCCACCTTTCATTTCTCCCTCTCAAAAAATCACATCTCCATTATTTTTCAAAGTTTTCGTACCTTTAAAAAATAAAAAAGTTTAATTTCATCCAACATTTTAAACTATTCTCTAAATTTTAATAATATTCTAATTAAAATTTCAAAATATCAATCAATAAATTTTTTTCCATCGATTTCAATTTTATTTTGAACATTAAATGTTAACTTGAATATAACATAAAACGTAATTATATATGATAAGTGTTTTGTTGTGTTCTGATAATGGGAGAGATTCAATATTTATAAGATATAGTTATTGTTCATCAAAATGACATTATAAGTAGATTTCATGCAAATAGACATGTATACTATCCTAGACTTAACACGTGTCGTTTGACTTTGCATTCTCTACCCTAAATGCATTCGCAAGTCAATATTTTAAATTGTATTCAAATTTCGGATCAATAATAAAAAATACCATAACATATATGTATTTATGGCATAAACAATTTTGAAAATCAATTCTCAAGCCAAGTGAATCATTTTGAATCGACAAAAATATCAAAAACATAAAATTCAGACTTGTAAATAAATTGACAAAAAAAAAAATCTAAAACTAAGAGTATAATAAACCCTAAAAAAATCTAAACCAATAACAATTAAACCCGGCTCAACTTTAAACCTATCCTAGTATACCTAACTTCAAAAACTCGGAACCAACCGGGTTGACTCGACTGAATCGTTCACTGCCAGTTCTTTCCTTTTCCTCATTTCCAAAACTTTCCTATGGCTATTGGAGTGCAAATCACCGGAAAATGTGGGACTACAAGCCGGTCTATATTCAGGAAAAAGTCGACCGGACTTGTAACGAACCCCACAAGCGTTGCACAAGGTTTTGGCACCAAGAGGACCGGTTCGCCACTGTGGAGTCTTCTGAACTTGGCAATGACTGCATCGCCGTTGAAAAGGGTTCCCACTTGACAACCCACTACCTTGAACCGCCACCGGTTTTTTCTTCTGTTTCTTTGTCGGCGGTACTCTGAAACCATTAGCCAACTCCGTAGAAGTCATGGAAGACCCCGAGCAAGTACTCGAAGATGAGGCTGTCGAAGACGATGACTCGGAAATAGGCAGTGACCCAACCGACCATGTCGGGACTGTCGGTTTAGACCTCTTGCTCCTCGCTTTACTTGGAACCGACGATGAAAAAGACGGCGTTTTCACAAAAACCGGGCCGGTTTCCGCTTCCCATAGCCCATGCATTGATCATTATTCGCGATTTCCCGGGTACCCAATACCCGCCAAGGACGGAGTCCACGGCTGTCTCATGGAGGAGGAGAGGGATAGGTGGATGTAGACGTAGGGTTTCTTTAATGGCACATTTTAGGTAGGTTAACTTTTCAAGATCCGATTCATGGACGACCCGCTCCAATCCAACCACGTCACTAAGTTCTTGCTGAACTTTCTTGAGCTCTTCCGGACTGTTCATTAGCTCCGCCATTGCCCATTCTATTGCCGACGCCACAGTTTCAGTTCCACCAAACATTACGTCCTGCAGAGGGGCAAAGTTAAAAAATTATTTTAATCATAGACCAAAATTATTATATTAACTTATAATTTCATAAATTTTGAAGGAGTTAATTGATAAATTTACTATTTTAAGAGTACCAAATCAAAAATATTAAATTATAGTTTTGATATAAGGATTAAATTTTAAATTTTAATATAGTAGAGAGATCAAAACTAAAATTGATGAAATAAAAACATCATTGTTCACCACATGCATGCATCTTTGTAGGGATAGCAACGTAATGAGAAGGTTTTTTGTCATACCATCTTCAACTCGATTTTTATATCTCCCGCCCCAACCTCACCTTGAGCCTCTTTTTTATTTAAAATTATAATATCAAAACTTGTCGATACTTGTTTAGAGCAGTGGTTAAAACTCTTGTCTTATCTAACATCGTTTATAAATCTTTCTATCCCGCTTCCCCAATATTGTAATAAACTAGTTGTTAAAATAAATAAAATATAATTAAAAAAGAGTTAAATGCACCAAACTATAATCTTCATTTTAAATTAGTTCCTAAATTTCAAAATATTCTAAGTACATCCTAAACTATTAAGTTATATCAATCAAGTAATTTTTTTTATTAAATCGTTAAATGAAATGTCAAATCTTACGTAGCTAAATCAACATAACTAACTAAAAATAAAGTAAAATTTTTATTTTAGATTATATCATATAAGATATAACGATTTTTATAAAGAAATACATCTATAGTTTGAATATATCTGTGGGATTCAAGTCGTTGTATCTCTATGTTTGTGTGTTTATATGTAGATGTAGGTGTAAAGATATTACCATGATGATAGCTTTGATGTTATCTTTGTTGAGCTGAATGGAAGAATTGGAGGACTCATTATAATCTCCTTTGAAAACATTTTCGCTGTAAAACGCCATTAATTCGTCCACCATGTCGTCATCGTATTTGGCTGCTGCATCATCACCAGTCTTCCTCCTCTCCCTCGTCACCAAATGTTCATCGATAATATGATCGATGAACCCATCCAGCGATGCCCGAGCCTTCACCAACCTCTTCTGAAACTCTCCCCCATGGATCCATCCCATCCATGGAAAAAAATCCGCTATGTTGAATGCCCCAAATAGCTTCGAAAACTCCTGCAATATCTTCACGAGCTCCTCTTGCCCGTCACGCGAAAACGACCCGAACGCTGCTCTGTAAGTGATGTTCCTCGTCAAAGCGAATACTAACTCCCCGACGTTGAGAGGCGAACCCAGGCTTTTCATCACTGTTCGAACCGTCGAGCCGACTTCTTCACGGACGGAGGCCCATGACTCCGCTCGTTTCCGGCTGAACACCTTCATGACACAGATTTTACGCATTTGACGCCAAAATGGACCGTAGTTGGCAAAGGCCATATCAGCTCTATCGTAGGTTAAATACACTATCGCATCATTTGCGGGTCGGTTCGAGTATATGCTGTCTTGGGTGAGTAGGACCTCTCTCGCCATCTCCGGCGTCGATACGGCCACTATGTGGAGCTTCCCCATGGTTAGGTGGAGGAGACCGGCGTGATCGTACTGTCGAGATAGGTGAGCTAGGCCCCGGTGAGTCAATTGGTCCATCATCATCATGTTGCCGATGATGGGGTAGCCTTTGGGACCTGGAGGGTATGGGGTTTTCCTAGGGAGCCCGAACATGAAAACAAAGGAAACCAACAGTGCTGAAACAAGGAAGAAGATGGGTGGTGATTGAGGAGATAACAGAGTTTGCAAAGAATCCATTAGATTATTCATGAAATTTAGATACAGATAATCGCTGGTTTATTTAAGAGCTTGAGAGGGGTAGCCTTAACAGAGGGCTAAAGTCTAAACACTCTAATAGTTCAAGACATAAGACTTACAAGGTTGAGGGCTTATAAGGAGGTGACAGCTAATGCTACATTTTACTTCTATATTTAGAGGGTTGTTTTTAATTTTCTTCTTAATTTGATTTCGGTATAATTATTATTTTAGTCCCTTTTGGGATTTAAAATGTGTTTGGACACCATGAAATAATTTCAATAACATATAATATTACACTAGAATAATAATTACGTAATTACAAGAAATTTTAATTTTTTAAACAAAAAATTAATTTAAAAGTCATAACTAAATATCCTAGTGTGATTTTCTCATTTACTACAATGATTATTCAAAATGTTGCATTAATAATGTTATGGTAAGTTCAAATTGATTTTCCGCCCTTTTATCCTCTCTTTTTTTTTAAATCAATATCTTTTATGTCTATTTTACTGTTTATAAAGGCTAATTCTTTCGAGGCTCACGACTACTGTTCCCAAAAACATTGTTTCTAGGGTTCAAATATGAATTCTTTCTTTATGAGTGCAATACTATACACCCGAAACTTGTTAGTTTAATCTTTCTACTCAGGGATGGACTGCCCTTTTGGAATTTTCAGATTTTTGAATTTTATATATAAATTATCATGTGTTTTAGATTTGGTGTCCATATTGTATAACATTCGTCCCTTTTGGTTAAATTATATTTCATATAATTCGCCCCTTAAGTCATAAGGTTATACTTTATATTAACAAAGTACTTTTCAGTTTTTAATTATATAACTTTAATAATAAATCAAATATTAATTTATGATGGGCTTTGAAAGACTAAGCTTAGAGGCCCAATATAGACTTTAAAGCCAAATTCCAGAATTAATTAATTTGACCCATACCCATACATATACTCATGTCTACTGTAACAACCGAACGAGCATTTTCAACCATAAAAATTGTAAAGACAAGGCTTCGCAATAAAATGGAGGATGATTTTCTTTCAACTTACTTGGTGACATACATCGAAAATGAGATAGCTCAAGAATTTTCAACAGATTCCATCATTGATGAGTTCGATCTTATAAAAAAGCGAATAGTGCAATTTAGGATGTCGCTAGTACTGAGAAATAGGACTAAGACCAAGTTGTTTTAATTCAAATTTTGAAATTATAATGATATTTATGAATTTTTTAGTTTAGTATTAGTTATTCTTTTTTACATATTGGAAAGAAATATTTAATTTGATATAATTTGACTTTTTTTTGTTTTTATAATGTTATCAGTAGGTTCAAATTGATAACAATGTTAGTTGTTGTTAAACCGATAATGTAGAATTAGGCACTAAAACTATAACTTTTAGTCTCTACTAGGTAATTGATTAATCATTTTTTCCTTTTCCTTCATCCAAATATCATGAATGGAAAGTTAATAAATTTCATTAATAAAACATTGTATTATTTTCATAATTTTTATGGTAAAAATAAAATGTGACAATTTTCTTCCCAAAATATAGTATAGGATAAAACCAATTTTAGGTATTTTTAAGTATCAAGAGTGAATTTTCCAATACCAAAATATAAAATAAAATCATATTATATTTAGTCTTTCTTTTTTTTTTTTTTTTTTGAATTACAAGAGAAGGGTAAAGCCCTAATAGTAACGCGATTAGTGCGGTTCAAACCCAGACCACACCTGAAGCGGTAAACACCCTAAATATCAAGCCAAGACATAAAATTCTTACCAAAATATTGTTTTTCAATCAACAACATGAATTAATTATGTGCTGATACATTCAAATTTTCATTTTCTTTGATTAAGTATTACGATTTCTAACTCATAATTCTTCCCCAACCCTTAAATAAGAGGATAATGTGCTTCAACGCACTTGAACCCACATCCTCTTACACCAGTAACAACACCGATGCCAACTGAACTATGACTCAATCGACAATTGTCATTTGTTTTAAATGAATGAGTTTATTATTTTTCTCTTGTATTCAAAAAAATTTTTATAAAGGGAGGAAATTTTAATTATTTAGATTCGAAATTTTTTTAGCTATAATAAAATCTAGGTATTTCATTTTGTTGTTAAAAAACTAATCTTTAATATCATTTTGGTCCTATAATTGTTAATTACGGCAGTAAGCACAAATTGGGGTTAAGAGATTTATCTACATCTGCAAAAATAATGGTTACATTATTATCATTTTAGTAAAAAAAAATATTTTTTAATTATTTCAATTTTTTTGAGAATTTTCTTTTTATTATGACCTGGCATTGATAATGTGAACTACCACGTAAACTATCATATTAGTAGTTAGTATAACTTTTTTAATGGTTCATTGTAACAAAAATTGTCCAATTTGACAAAATAAAAGTTTGAAATTCAAATATAATAAAAAGAAAAATAGAGGTCAAATTGACAATAGTTATAAGGATTGAAGATTAAATTTGGATTATGCCTAATTTTTAAATGAAGTAAAAGGAAAAAAAAAAGTTAACCAAATAGGTGAAAATGTACAAATCAAAAAATAGAAAGACCAATTTTGAACAAATAAAAATAAAAGGATTGAATCCATATAAATCAATAAGTTTGTGGACTATCTTTAGAATTTAACTTATTTATAAAACAACAGTGCTCAGACACTGTTTATTTTATAAAAAGCAAATTAAGAATATTATCTAGAATGGCAAAACTCAAATCGCTCAATAAATTTTAAATTTAGAGAATTTTTTTTTGAGAAGTAGATGGAAACAAAGTGGGGTGAATTTTTTTTTTTTTTGGACAGTGGGTATAGAGCAATAATCGTAATTGCTTACCCGTCCTACCCCAATCCACTATCTGAAATTACAATTTTATCTTTGTACATATAATTATTAAAAGGATAAAAATGTAATAACATATTATAAAAAAATCAATGCATTTGATTTAAATATTTACATGACTTTAAAAAGGTTAAAAATATTTAAAATAAGTAACAAAAATTAAATTGAAGCAGAGCCCGATGGGGCGGAGATAAATGTATCCAACATCCATAGGGTAACGGGACATGTGGTGAAGTAGAGCATGCCAACTATAGAGCGGTGGAGAATTTAACAACATTCGCCTTTGTCCCACTCCATTGCCATCGTTAATATAATTGTAGAGAAAAAGTCGAAGGTTGAGAAGAGCTTTGATCCATTGGTTAAATAATAATAAAAATTTAATCTTAATAAGAATTTAGTTTAATTTTTTAATCCTTTTATCAAATGAATTTTTTTAATTTAAACCCTCTCAAAATAAATAATTCAGTTTAAATTATTTTAACTCAAAACTTTTAATATATAATTTTTTTTAATAATATTATTATAGGTTGTAACCATATCTGTTCTTTTTAAGACAATAACTAAAACTACCTATAACCCCTCCCTAGCCCTTAAATAGGAGTATAATGTGTTTTAGCGCACTCAAACCCACGTCCTCCTGCACTGTCAACAATACTCATACCAATCGTGTTAAGACTCAATCAGTAATTAATATTGTTAATTTCATTGTTACCATTGATGGTAAATCTTTATGGTTTATGGTAACTTAATTACTATTAAGATTTAGTAGCTTAATTACTTAATATTAAGGATACATTTGGTAAATGCGTATAAACAAGGGAAGTCTACAGCTCAAGTATTTACTCTCTTGTCATATTTCGACCAATATTTCCTTTTATACCCAAAAAAAGAAAACAAAAATCTTACCAAAATCGTGCAATTTTTTTTTTTTGAAGATGAATTAGATTGGGCTTTATTGATGGTAAAAGAGAAAGAGTTACAAAAACAAAGAATAAATAATGACCCAAAACAGCTGGCCGGGAGAAAAGAACCATCTAGATTTGACAAGAGAGAAGAAAATAAATAAAAAATAATAAAAATACTAAAAAACTAAAGAAAAGCACCGACTACTGCCCCAATCAAAAACTTTCGGCTATCCCATCATTTCACATCTTTCAAATCTGCCATTAATGGTAATGCCGTTTACCGAGATGAGTTTAAAGGTCTTCAGACGATTGATATCCCTTTGGTTAAACTCTTCTCTTCCTCATTTGCGTCTCTCTAATCTGGTTCACGCACCCTTTCAAACTGCATCTGTGATTCTGCAAAGTGAGGAACTCCATCAGACAGGTAAATCACTTCCTTCCTCTTCATCGTCTCTGTTGCTAAAATATGGGCCAAAGTATTTTCAGATCGTGGCACAAACTGAAACTTTAAACTACGCGCTTTGGATTTTAGGCTATGGATGTCATGAATATAATATCCTATTTGTGACTTGTCAAAACCTCATTTATTGCACTTTTTTATCACCGTTTGAGCGTCGCCTTCTATGATAACTGAATCTCTATTCATTTCAATGGCTATTTGGGTTGCCTTGAGGCAAGCTATAGCTTCCGCAGCAAAGGCAGAGGCCACGCCTTCATGTAGATCTGTGCTTGAGATGAGAACACGCCCCCTGCTGTCTCTTGCCACTACTCCAGATGCCGATTGCTTGGTTCGCTCATCAAAAGCCCCGTCAAAATTGATTTTGACCATCTGACCAAAAGGGTTCCTCCACTTCGTTTTCACAGTAGAGGTAATCTGCCTTACTGCTTTGACTCCTTCAAGTTCATTGATGTAGTTATTAACAAAACCAGCCACTTCCTTACTGGATCTGTTTGTTCTCTCATGGATCTGTGAATTTCTGTCTCCCCAGATGGCCCAAAGCGTGATACAAAAGATCCTACATTGATCCAGTGAAAGAGACACCAAAACCTTGGTAAGCCACTCTGAAAACTCTGAAATAGAAAACAAAAGAGAAAGGGAAACCGCTAATCCTCTCCAAACTTCCATTGAAACAGAACATTCCTTAAAAAGATGACTCATTGTCTCCTCCCCGTTACCACACCAAGGGCACATTCTGTTGGAGGCTAGTTTCCTGAAAGCCAGATTCACAAGAGTAGGAAGATAATTCCAAGAGATTTTCCAAACAAAAATTTTAATTTTTGCTGGAATGTCAGCACGCCACAGTTTCTTGTAGAATTCCTTGTAGTTGTCATGTAAAGCGTAAGCTGTAGGATCCAATTCTTGTAATAGTTTGTAGGAGCTTCGTACTGTAAATTCTCCTGTCGGTTCGCCATTCTAAACAAGAACATCATCGTGAGGTTCCATCGCCAAGGGGATTTGGAGGATCAAGTCAGCTTCTAAACCTGGGAAGGTATCACCTATCAACTCTTTATTCCATTTACGTTCATTGCTGTTGATTAGCTCCGCTACTTTATCAAAATATGTATTAACAATTTCGGATGATAATCTCCCATTAACATAATTCGGAATCCAAACATCATCAAAAACTAAAATTTTAGAGCCCGAACCCACTTTCCAAACCAAGCCTTTCTCCAAAGTAATCTTTGTTGCCCAAATGCTCCGCCACACATACGAACTTGAATTTCCCAAACGAGACTGACAAAAATTAGAATCTGGAAAATATTTTGCTTTAAAAACTCGTGCAACAAGAGAATCCGG
This sequence comes from Gossypium australe, assembly GCA_005393395.2. Taxonomy (NCBI): domain Eukaryota; kingdom Viridiplantae; phylum Streptophyta; class Magnoliopsida; order Malvales; family Malvaceae; genus Gossypium; species Gossypium australe. The sequence continues at coordinate 93,397,268 of CM016618.1, read as the reverse complement.
ATAATTCATAAATCTCCACCCTTGTTTTGATAGAAGGGCAATGTTAAATTGTGCCATGTTTCGAAACCCCAAACCACCCTCCTCTTTTGAACGACATAAATATTTCCATTGGCTCCAATGAATTCCTCTTTTGCCTGCACCTTTTTGCCACCAGAATCTAGCAAATTTGCTCTCTATCATCTCGCATAAGGTTTTTGGAAAAAAGAAAACATGTCATTGCATACGTGGGAATAGCTTGTAAAACTAAAATTTTAGAGCCCGAACCCACTTTCCAAACCAAGCCTTTCTCCAAAGTAATCTTTGTTGCCCAAATGCTCCGCCACACATACGAACTTGAATTTCCCAAACGAGACTGACAAAAATTAGAATCTGGAAAATATTTTGCTTTAAAAACTCGTGCAACAAGAGAATCCAGATAATTCATAAATCTCCACCCTTGTTTTGATAGAAGGGCAATGTTAAATTGTGCCATGTTTCGAAACCCCAAACCACCCTCCTCTTTTGAACGACATAAATATTTCCATTGGCTCCAATGAATTCCTCTTTTGCCTGCACCTTTTTGCCACCAGAATCTAGCAAATTTGCTCTCTATCATCTCGCATAAGGTTTTTGGAAAAAAGAAAACATGTCATTGCATACGTGGGAATAGCTTGTAAAACAGACTTAATAAAAATTTCTTTCCCTCCTTGAGACAGCAACCTTGTACTCCAACCATCAATTCGCCTGTTGATTCTGTCCAATAAGTTCTGAAAAGCCTCTTTCTTCCTTTTACCCACTACATTTGGAAGGCCCAAATATTTCTCCAGATTTGAAGAACTTCTAACTCCCAAAATTGATGACACCACTTCTTTTGTCTCTACCTTTGTATTCGAGCTGTAGAAAATAGTTTATTTATTAAAATTAACACACTGACCCGAACAGCTTTCATACTCCTGCAAAATGTTTTTCATACTCCTGGCCCCCTGTTCTGTTGCTTCACCAAACATCATGCAATCATCTGCAAATAAAGATGAGAGATCTCTGGCCCACGTCGGCTTGCCCTTGCACCTCTGACCAAACCTTTATCTTTCGCTGATCGCAATAGTGAAGAGAGACCTTCATTACAAAATAGAAAAAGGAATGGACTTAAAGGGTCACCCTGTCTCAAACCCCTTGTCGGACGGAAAGATTGCCCCTACAACCATTAATATTAACAGCATATGATACGGAGGTAATACATTTCATAATCAATCCCACCCAATCCTTTGTGAACCCCATCTTGAACATCACTTGTTTAACAAAATCCCACTCTACCCTATCATAGGCTTTGCTCATATCCAATTTCAAGGCCATGAACCCTTTCTTCCCTGTTCTCTTCTTTCGGAATGTGTGCAAGATTTCATAAGCTAAAAGTGTATTATCTGTTATGAGTCGACCTGGGATAAAAGCACTCTGAACCTCATCAATACATAGTCCCATGACATCTTGCAATCTATTAGCAATAGTTTTTGCTACTATTTTATAAAGAACTGAACATAAACTAATCGGCCTGAAATTAACTAGAGAAGTAGGATTCGGAGTTTTCGGGATAAGCACAATCTCAGTAGCATTAACTAGATCAGCCCATTTATTGCCATTCAAAATACACAAACAGAACTCTATTACCTTCTTACCAACAATATGCCAGAATTTCTGAAAGAAAAGAGCTGGAAATCCATCCAATCCAGAGCTTTTGTAGGCCCCATCCCCTTCAATGATGTCCACACTTCTTCTTCCCGAAAAGGTGATAATAATCCTTCGTTGATCTCCTTAGAAATATTCGAGCCTATGCCCTCCAACACCTTATGGGGATTGCCAATTACTTTTGGTGCAAAAAGATCTTCAAAATATTCCGTAGCAGTCTCAGATATTTTCGTATCAGAAGTGATTTCTCTACCGTCATCCAAGACTAGTTTGTTTACTGTATTGGCCCTCCGTCGACCTGATGCAAATTTGTGAAAATAGGTCGTGTTTCTATCCCCCAATTTTAACCAATTGGATCTAGCTCGCTGTTCCCAATACATTTCATCTTTGTCGATCTCCATGTTTAAGTGAATTTTTGTGTCAATGATTCTAGCCATCGTTTCATCGTCTCTTTCATTTCTCAACAAAGTTTCGAGCTCTTCAGTAAGCTTCTTCTTAAGACACCCCCTCTTGCTTTTAATAGCACATGCCCACTTTTTCAAACAAATTTGCAAATTCTCCATTTTCTCCACTAGCGGTGCTGAAGAAGAATCCCAAAAATCTCTGATAATGCCTTCCAATGAGTCTTCAAAAATCCACCATGATTCAAAATGAAATCTACGACTTCTTGGAAGAGAAATTATGGTATCTGTATTGATAAGAATGGGACAGTGGTCGAAGTAGAATAAGCAAGATGTTGAACGTTCCCTCTTGGAAAAAGACTTAACCACTTATCATTTGCAACTCCTCGATCAAGACGCTCTCTTATGTTGGTCTTTGGAAGATTTCCCCTTTCCCATGTAAACCATACTCCCGAGTATCCAACATCCAACAATTGGCATTCTTCCAGTGTATCTCTAAATGCTTCCATTCTTCTATGACCAAGTGGCACTCCACCTCTCTTTTCAAAAGAGTACATGATCTCGTTAAAATCTCCTGCTACAAGCCATGGATAATCACATCCCTGGGCTAAATTCTTGAGCGTACTCCATGCAAGATTTTTATCTTTCAAATATGGTGAACCGTAAAAACCTGTGAATCGCCATGCCTCCTGCACATTCTCCTCCTTCACAATTGTATCAATATGCCATTTAGAGAAACTTTTTAAAGTGACCTCGAAATCCACTTTCCATGCAAGACACAACCCTCCTCGAGACCCTCTGCAGCAATATCTATTCCATTAACAAAGCCACAACTCCTCCTGACCCTCTCCATGCGCTTCTGATCTAACTTAGTCTCCATCAAGAAGACCATTTGGGGATTAAACTGCTTACATAGGTGTCGCAGCCTCCTTACTGCTAGTGGACTCCCCAACCCACGAACATTCCAACTAATGTTTTTTATTGCATCCGGTCGGCTGGCCCATTGGCAGTCGCCGATCCTGATTTTTTTGAAACAGTAAACTATTCCGATGTATCCAACATGACCTCCATATAGTCCCCTACTTTATCATCCATATCAGCATATCTCAACCTCCTTATTTTATCCCCATTTAGCAAGCTTGAACATTTGTCGACTTCCCCTTCTTCTGGATGTTTCCTTTTAACCCCAATGCTAGCTTGCTCCCCGGATAAGTGATTTTTTACTGGTAGTCTCTTCCAGTAGGTCTTATTCCGACCTTCTAAGAAACCTTCCCCTTCTGTAGTCCGAGCATTCAATTGCTCAATTTCCCCCGATTTCAAACTTTCCTCCTGATCTGTAATCCTTCCTCCTACATTGCTAAAATTTTACCTCCTGCAAAATCTCCCTTCAAGACATTAATTCTGTCATCCACTTCCTGTCCCTCCACCACCTTAGTTTGGCCTATGTAATTACTTTGTGTTCGCTGCTTCTTGACAAATGTATTGAATTTCATACTTTCTTTTCCTGTCACTTTTGATTCTGCTTTTAACGCAATTGAATAAGGGGGATCTTCTCTAATTCTAATTTTTTCTGCAGGATCTGACAATTTACAATCATTAAGGCCATGATCTAATCTACCACAACCAAAACAGAATACTGGCAACTTTTCAAATTTAAATGGAATCCAAGATTTCACACTATTATCACTGGAAACAAAAATTCCTCTACGCAGAGGTTTCTGGACATCCAGATTAACCCGAAGCCTGCACCAATCACCGCTGATCTCAGATCTAAGGACTCCCCCAAAAGTGCTGCCGATTGCATGTAGAAGATCCTTCTTATCAAATTCTGGTGGACACGGGCCGATCTTGATCCAGTAAGGTGACGAAGTGAGACAAATTAGATCCCTTTCTATGGGATTGATCAGTCGATCAAACAGGATAAGAAACTTCCGAAATAACCATGGCCTCCCTTCCATAATAGACTCCAAATCCTCCTCTAAATAAAAAACAATTAAAAATAGATTCTGCCCCACCATTTGGATATCAAATTTCCTTTTGGTCTTCCAAATACTCTTCAATTGTGCCCTTAAATTCTCTGTATTGAAGTGTTTTTTTGTCCATACTGAGCAAATTAGAGTAGGTTTATGAGACGGCACCACCAGTGATTTCTTGATTGATAATTGAATCAATTCATCTGCTAGTAATGAGATCTCACTGCTTTCCCTTTCCACGCCACCACCCTCATCCATCCCAAGCTACAGTAGAAACTGTTCTCTCTAGGACTCTATTGAGAGCACTCTTGGTTTTCAAGGGACATAAACTTCATCTCTTCTTACTTTCTCCTTAATAATCGTGTAATTTTTTATTATTAAATTTTTATTTCTAAATACATTTCAAATTAGAAGAGAAGACTTTTTTAAAAAAATTTATTTATAATTTTTTTGAATAATCTCGTTATAAGTTCTGATCATATCTGTTCTTTTTAACACAATGCCTAAAACTACCCATAGTCTCTACCAAACCCATAAATAAAAAGATAATGCGTTTCAACACACTTAAATTCACATCTTCCTATATTGATAACAATGCACACACTAATCGAATTAAGACTTAATCCACAAAACTTATTTTTAATTTTAAATATCAGCTTACCACAATTTTTGTGACTACAATTGTAGTTTTATTTGTAGAATATGACGATTTTAATCATGAAATAATTAACAATATTTATGTCGGCCCAACTACTAAATTAATCTTCCAAGCATCGATAAATTGTTCGTGAAATAAATAAAAGGATCGTTAGTGTACTAAATATTGACCCATATAAATAAGAATAAAGGATTCGTAGGTTAGATAAATAAGTATTATGTTCAAGCTAGTTTCGGGTTCATCTTATTTTTAGTTTCGGGTTCAAGTCATTGCTTTTGTGAGTTTGGATGGATTTTGACCACTTCAAATTCTATCATTTCAAATTACTTTTCAAATCATTTTAAATTCTAATTAATTCAAGTTGATATCAATTGAATGAATTTAACCCGTAACTTTTTATAATCAAATCAATAATTCCAACCAATTGAATCGAGAAGAAGAAATAAAAAGTTTAAGTCAGATCAAGAATTCCAACCAATTGGATTGAGACATAAATAGAAGAAATAAAGAGTTTATAATCAAATTCTTAGAAGAAAGGGAGAAATTTCAACATTTGTTTAAAACAAATATCTAAATCAAGTCGATTGAATCTTGGTTTGTTTGAGTTAATCGAATCGAGTTATTCGAATTATTCAAGTTAACTTGAATAAGTAATTCGAGTTTCGAGTTCGAATCGGGTTGAATTTTATAGTTCGAATAACAAATTTGTGTGAATACATTTTTGGTCATTGTCAAGTTTAAAAATGAACAAGTTGGTCCCTTTCTCAACAAAACTTTAAAAAAAAATCAAAAATATTTTTTAAAATTAAAAATATTTATAAAAATTCTAAAATTTATATTTTGAAAATATACATCTAAAATATATATAAATAAAATTTAAAAATTTTCTAGAATAATAATTTTGGGACCTAAATAAGTTAATTAACGATTTAAGTTTATCATACTAAAGTATTTTTATATTATTTTGCTTTGAAAAAGTTTTCAAATTTATGTGTTCTAACATGAAATTAGTTTATATTGCAACAAAATTTTAATTTGACAATGTTTAATTTTTTTTAATTTAACTCAAACAATTTCACTTGATTCGAAAAAAACTCTAATCGAGTTAGGATGATAAAATAATACTCGTCAACTCAAAATTTTTTCGACTCAATTTGATTGAATGTTCACTTTTAGTTCTAGATATTATGTCAAAAAAATAAAAATATAATCTAAATTTATAACGAGATTATTATATATATATATATATATATATATATATATATAAAAGGGGTAATTTAGAATTCCCAATCAGAATGAAATGTAGATAGAGTAGTTGGGCCTACCAGATATACCATTTTGTAATCATAAAAGTGGTCCAGTTCAATGTTGTTAGGACTTTGCAGACACATGGTCTTGACTTCTTGCTTCTTCTTCAGGCCACTCTGCCTCCGACCCCACCCCTTCCCCATTTTTCTTCCTTTTTACTCCATGAATTTCAACCACTTGGCCACCTTTCATTTCTCCCTCTCAAAAAATCACATCTCCATTATTTTTCAAAGTTTTCGTACCTTTAAAAAATAAAAAAGTTTAATTTCATCCAACATTTTAAACTATTCTCTAAATTTTAATAATATTCTAATTAAAATTTCAAAATATCAATCAATAAATTTTTTTCCATCGATTTCAATTTTATTTTGAACATTAAATGTTAACTTGAATATAACATAAAACGTAATTATATATTGATAAGTGTTTTTGTTGTGTTCTGATAATGGGAGAGATTCAATATTTATAAGATATAGTTATTGTTCATCAAAATGACATTATAAGTAGATTTCATGCAAATAGACATGTATACTATCCTAGACTTAACACGTGTCGTTTGACTTTGCATTCTCTACCCTAAATGCATTCGCAAGTCAATATTTTAAATTGTATTCAAATTTCGGATCAATAATAAAAAATACCATAACATATATGTATTTATGGCATAAACAATTTTGAAAATCAATTCTCAAGCCAAGTGAATCATTTTGAATCGACAAAAATATCAAAAACATAAAATTCAGACTTGTAAATAAATTGACAAAAAAAAAAATCTAAAACTAAGAGTATAATAAACCCTAAAAAAATCTAAACCAATAACAATTAAACCCGGCTCAACTTTAAACCTATCCTAGTATACCTAACTTCAAAAACTCGGAACCAACCGGGTTGACTCGACTGAATCGTTCACTGCCAGTTCTTTCCTTTTCCTCATTTCCAAAACTTTCCTATGGCTATTGGAGTGCAAATCACCGGAAAATGTGGGACTACAAGCCGGTCTATATTCAGGAAAAAGTCGACCGGACTTGTAACGAACCCCACAAGCGTTGCACAAGGTTTTGGCACCAAGAGGACCGGTTCGCCACTGTGGAGTCTTCTGAACTTGGCAATGACTGCATCGCCGTTGAAAAGGGTTCCCACTTGACAACCCACTACCTTGAACCGCCACCGGTTTTTTCTTCTGTTTCTTTGTCGGCGGTACTCTGAAACCATTAGCCAACTCCGTAGAAGTCATGGAAGACCCCGAGCAAGTACTCGAAGATGAGGCTGTCGAAGACGATGACTCGGAAATAGGCAGTGACCCAACCGACCATGTCGGGACTGTCGGTTTAGACCTCTTGCTCCTCGCTTTACTTGGAACCGACGATGAAAAAGACGGCGTTTTCACAAAAACCGGGCCGGTTTCCGCTTCCCATAGCCCATGCATTGATCATTATTCGCGATTTCCCGGGTACCCAATACCCGCCAAGGACGGAGTCCACGGCTGTCTCATGGAGGAGGAGAGGGATAGGTGGATGTAGACGTAGGGTTTCTTTAATGGCACATTTTAGGTAGGTTAACTTTTCAAGATCCGATTCATGGACGACCCGCTCCAATCCAACCACGTCACTAAGTTCTTGCTGAACTTTCTTGAGCTCTTCCGGACTGTTCATTAGCTCCGCCATTGCCCATTCTATTGCCGACGCCACAGTTTCAGTTCCACCAAACATTACGTCCTGCAGAGGGGCAAAGTTAAAAAATTATTTTAATCATAGACCAAAATTATTATATTAACTTATAATTTCATAAATTTTGAAGGAGTTAATTGATAAATTTACTATTTTAAGAGTACCAAATCAAAAATATTAAATTATAGTTTTGATATAAGGATTAAATTTTAAATTTTAATATAGTAGAGAGATCAAAACTAAAATTGATGAAATAAAAACATCATTGTTCACCACATGCATGCATCTTTGTAGGGATAGCAACGTAATGAGAAGGTTTTTTGTCATACCATCTTCAACTCGATTTTTATATCTCCCGCCCCAACCTCACCTTGAGCCTCTTTTTTATTTAAAATTATAATATCAAAACTTGTCGATACTTGTTTAGAGCAGTGGTTAAAACTCTTGTCTTATCTAACATCGTTTATAAATCTTTCTATCCCGCTTCCCCAATATTGTAATAAACTAGTTGTTAAAATAAATAAAATATAATTAAAAAAGAGTTAAATGCACCAAACTATAATCTTCATTTTAAATTAGTTCCTAAATTTCAAAATATTCTAAGTACATCCTAAACTATTAAGTTATATCAATCAAGTAATTTTTTTTATTAAATCGTTAAATGAAATGTCAAATCTTACGTAGCTAAATCAACATAACTAACTAAAAATAAAGTAAAATTTTTATTTTAGATTATATCATATAAGATATAACGATTTTTATAAAGAAATACATCTATAGTTTGAATATATCTGTGGGATTCAAGTCGTTGTATCTCTATGTTTGTGTGTTTATATGTAGATGTAGGTGTAAAGATATTACCATGATGATAGCTTTGATGTTATCTTTGTTGAGCTGAATGGAAGAATTGGAGGACTCATTATAATCTCCTTTGAAAACATTTTCGCTGTAAAACGCCATTAATTCGTCCACCATGTCGTCATCGTATTTGGCTGCTGCATCATCACCAGTCTTCCTCCTCTCCCTCGTCACCAAATGTTCATCGATAATATGATCGATGAACCCATCCAGCGATGCCCGAGCCTTCACCAACCTCTTCTGAAACTCTCCCCCATGGATCCATCCCATCCATGGAAAAAAATCCGCTATGTTGAATGCCCCAAATAGCTTCGAAAACTCCTGCAATATCTTCACGAGCTCCTCTTGCCCGTCACGCGAAAACGACCCGAACGCTGCTCTGTAAGTGATGTTCCTCGTCAAAGCGAATACTAACTCCCCGACGTTGAGAGGCGAACCCAGGCTTTTCATCACTGTTCGAACCGTCGAGCCGACTTCTTCACGGACGGAGGCCCATGACTCCGCTCGTTTCCGGCTGAACACCTTCATGACACAGATTTTACGCATTTGACGCCAAAATGGACCGTAGTTGGCAAAGGCCATATCAGCTCTATCGTAGGTTAAATACACTATCGCATCATTTGCGGGTCGGTTCGAGTATATGCTGTCTTGGGTGAGTAGGACCTCTCTCGCCATCTCCGGCGTCGATACGGCCACTATGTGGAGCTTCCCCATGGTTAGGTGGAGGAGACCGGCGTGATCGTACTGTCGAGATAGGTGAGCTAGGCCCCGGTGAGTCAATTGGTCCATCATCATCATGTTGCCGATGATGGGGTAGCCTTTGGGACCTGGAGGGTATGGGGTTTTCCTAGGGAGCCCGAACATGAAAACAAAGGAAACCAACAGTGCTGAAACAAGGAAGAAGATGGGTGGTGATTGAGGAGATAACAGAGTTTGCAAAGAATCCATTAGATTATTCATGAAATTTAGATACAGATAATCGCTGGTTTATTTAAGAGCTTGAGAGGGGTAGCCTTAACAGAGGGCTAAAGTCTAAACACTCTAATAGTTCAAGACATAAGACTTACAAGGTTGAGGGCTTATAAGGAGGTGACAGCTAATGCTACATTTTACTTCTATATTTAGAGGGTTGTTTTTAATTTTCTTCTTAATTTGATTTCGGTATAATTATTATTTTAGTCCCTTTTGGGATTTAAAATGTGTTTGGACACCATGAAATAATTTCAATAACATATAATATTACACTAGAATAATAATTACGTAATTACAAGAAATTTTAATTTTTTAAACAAAAAATTAATTTAAAAGTCATAACTAAATATCCTAGTGTGATTTTCTCATTTACTACAATGATTATTCAAAATGTTGCATTAATAATGTTATGGTAAGTTCAAATTGATTTTCCGCCCTTTTATCCTCTCTTTTTTTTTAAATCAATATCTTTTATGTCTATTTTACTGTTTATAAAGGCTAATTCTTTCGAGGCTCACGACTACTGTTCCCAAAAACATTGTTTCTAGGGTTCAAATATGAATTCTTTCTTTATGAGTGCAATACTATACACCCGAAACTTGTTAGTTTAATCTTTCTACTCAGGGATGGACTGCCCTTTTGGAATTTTCAGATTTTTGAATTTTATATATAAATTATCATGTGTTTTAGATTTGGTGTCCATATTGTATAACATTCGTCCCTTTTGGTTAAATTATATTTCATATAATTCGCCCCTTAAGTCATAAGGTTATACTTTATATTAACAAAGTACTTTTCAGTTTTTAATTATATAACTTTAATAATAAATCAAATATTAATTTATGATGGGCTTTGAAAGACTAAGCTTAGAGGCCCAATATAGACTTTAAAGCCAAATTCCAGAATTAATTAATTTGACCCATACCCATACATATACTCATGTCTACTGTAACAACCGAACGAGCATTTTCAACCATAAAAATTGTAAAGACAAGGCTTCGCAATAAAATGGAGGATGATTTTCTTTCAACTTACTTGGTGACATACATCGAAAATGAGATAGCTCAAGAATTTTCAACAGATTCCATCATTGATGAGTTCGATCTTATAAAAAAGCGAATAGTGCAATTTAGGATGTCGCTAGTACTGAGAAATAGGACTAAGACCAAGTTGTTTTAATTCAAATTTTGAAATTATAATGATATTTATGAATTTTTTAGTTTAGTATTAGTTATTCTTTTTTACATATTGGAAAGAAATATTTAATTTGATATAATTTGACTTTTTTTTGTTTTTATAATGTTATCAGTAGGTTCAAATTGATAACAATGTTAGTTGTTGTTAAACCGATAATGTAGAATTAGGCACTAAAACTATAACTTTTAGTCTCTACTAGGTAATTGATTAATCATTTTTTCCTTTTCCTTCATCCAAATATCATGAATGGAAAGTTAATAAATTTCATTAATAAAACATTGTATTATTTTCATAATTTTTATGGTAAAAATAAAATGTGACAATTTTCTTCCCAAAATATAGTATAGGATAAAACCAATTTTAGGTATTTTTAAGTATCAAGAGTGAATTTTCCAATACCAAAATATAAAATAAAATCATATTATATTTAGTCTTTCTTTTTTTTTTTTTTTTTTGAATTACAAGAGAAGGGTAAAGCCCTAATAGTAACGCGATTAGTGCGGTTCAAACCCAGACCACACCTGAAGCGGTAAACACCCTAAATATCAAGCCAAGACATAAAATTCTTACCAAAATATTGTTTTTCAATCAACAACATGAATTAATTATGTGCTGATACATTCAAATTTTCATTTTCTTTGATTAAGTATTACGATTTCTAACTCATAATTCTTCCCCAACCCTTAAATAAGAGGATAATGTGCTTCAACGCACTTGAACCCACATCCTCTTACACCAGTAACAACACCGATGCCAACTGAACTATGACTCAATCGACAATTGTCATTTGTTTTAAATGAATGAGTTTATTATTTTTCTCTTGTATTCAAAAAAATTTTTATAAAGGGAGGAAATTTTAATTATTTAGATTCGAAATTTTTTTAGCTATAATAAAATCTAGGTATTTCATTTTGTTGTTAAAAAACTAATCTTTAATATCATTTTGGTCCTATAATTGTTAATTACGGCAGTAAGCACAAATTGGGGTTAAGAGATTTATCTACATCTGCAAAAATAATGGTTACATTATTATCATTTTAGTAAAAAAAAATATTTTTTAATTATTTCAATTTTTTTGAGAATTTTCTTTTTATTATGACCTGGCATTGATAATGTGAACTACCACGTAAACTATCATATTAGTAGTTAGTATAACTTTTTTAATGGTTCATTGTAACAAAAATTGTCCAATTTGACAAAATAAAAGTTTGAAATTCAAATATAATAAAAAGAAAAATAGAGGTCAAATTGACAATAGTTATAAGGATTGAAGATTAAATTTGGATTATGCCTAATTTTTAAATGAAGTAAAAGGAAAAAAAAAAGTTAACCAAATAGGTGAAAATGTACAAATCAAAAAATAGAAAGACCAATTTTGAACAAATAAAAATAAAAGGATTGAATCCATATAAATCAATAAGTTTGTGGACTATCTTTAGAATTTAACTTATTTATAAAACAACAGTGCTCAGACACTGTTTATTTTATAAAAAGCAAATTAAGAATATTATCTAGAATGGCAAAACTCAAATCGCTCAATAAATTTTAAATTTAGAGAATTTTTTTTCTGAGAAGTAGATGCGAAACAAAGTGGGGTGAATTTTATTTTTTTTTGGACAGTGGGTATAGAGCAATAATCGTAATTGCTTACCCGTCCTACCCCAATCCACTATATGAAATTACAATTTTATCTTTGTACATATAATTATTAAAAGGATAAAAATGTAATAACATATTATAAAAAAATCAATGCATTTGATTTAAATATTTACATGACTTTAAAAAGGTTAAAAATATTTAAAATAAGTAACAAAAATTAAATTGAAGCAGAGCCCGATGGGGCGGAGATAAATGTATCCAACATCCATAGGGTAACGGGACATGTGGTGAAGTAGAGCATGCCAACTATAGAGCGGTGGAGAATTTAACAACATTCGCCTTTGTCCCACTCCATTGCCATCGTTAATATAATTGTGTAGAGAAAAAGTCGAAGGTTGAGAAGAGCTTTGATCCATTGGTTAAATAATAATAAAAATTTAATCTTAATAAGAATTTAGTTTAATTTTTTAATCCTTTTATCAAATGAATTTTTTTAATTTAAACCCTCTCAAAATAAATAATTCAGTTTAAATTATTTTAACTCAAAACTTTTAATATATAATTTTTTTTAATAATATTATTATAGGTTGTAACCATATCTGTTCTTTTTAAGACAATAACTAAAACTACCTATAACCCCTCCCTAGCCCTTAAATAGGAGTATAATGTGTTTTAGCGCACTCAAACCCACGTCCTCCTGCACTGTCAACAATACTCATACCAATCGTGTTAAGACTCAATCAGTAATTAATATTGTTAATTTCATTGTTACCATTGATGGTAAATCTTTATGGTTTATGGTAACTTAATTACTATTAAGATTTAGTAGCTTAATTACTTAATATTAAGGATACATTTGGTAAATGCGTATAAACAAGGGAAGTCTACAGCTCAAGTATTTACTCTCTTGTCATATTTCGACCAATATTTCCTTTTATACCCAAAAAAAGAAAACAAAAATCTTACCAAAATCGTGCAATTTTTTTTTTTGAAGATGAATTAGATTGGGCTTTATTGATGGTAAAAGAGAAAGAGTTACAAAAACAAAGAATAAATAATGACCCAAAACAGCTGGCCGGGAGAAAAGAACCATCTAGATTTGACAAGAGAGAAGAAAATAAATAAAAAAATAATAAAAATACTAAAAAACTAAAGAAAAGCACCGACTACTGCCCCAATCAAAAACTTTCGGCTATCCCATCATTTCACATCTTTCAAATCTGCCATTAATGGTAATGCCGTTTACCGAGATGAGTTTAAAGGTCTTCAGACGATTGATATCCCTTTGGTTAAACTCTTCTCTTCCTCATTTGCGTCTCTCTAATCTGGTTCACGCACCCTTTCAAACTGCATCTGTGATTCTGCAAAGTGAGGAACTCCATCAGACAGGTAAATCACTTCCTTCCTCTTCATCGTCTCTGTTGCTAAAATATGGGCCAAAGTATTTTCAGATCGTGGCACAAACTGAAACTTTAAACTACGCGCTTTGGATTTTAGGCTATGGATGTCATGAATATAATATCCTATTTGTGACTTGTCAAAACCTCATTTATTGCACTTTTTTATCACCGTTTGAGCGTCGCCTTCTATGATAACTGAATCTCTGTTCATTTCAATGGCTATTTGGGTTGCCTTGAGGCAAGCTATAGCTTCCGCAGCAAAGGCAGAGGCCACGCCTTCATGTAGATCTGTGCTTGAGATGAGAACACGCCCCCTGCTGTCTCTTACCACTACTCCAGATGCCGATTGCTTGGTTCGCTCATCAAAAGCCCCGTCAAAATTGATTTTGACCATCTGACCAAAAGGGTTCCTCCACTTCGTTTTCACAGTAGAGGTAATCTGCCTTACTGCTTTGACTCCTTCAAGTTCATTGATGTAGTTATTAACAAAACCAGCCACTTCCTTACTGGATCTGTTTGTTCTCTCATGGATCTGTGAATTTCTGTCTCCCCAGATGGCCCAAAGCGTGATACAAAAGATCCTACATTGATCCAGTGAAAGAGACACCAAAACCTTGGTAAGCCACTCTGAAAACTCTGAAATAGAAAACAAAAGAGAAAGGGAAACCGCTAATCCTCTCCAAACTTCCATTGAAACAGAACATTCCTTAAAAAGATGACTCATTGTCTCCTCCCCGTTACCACACCAAGGGCACATTCTGTTGGAGGCTAGTTTCCTGAAAGCCAGATTCACAAGAGTAGGAAGATAATTCCAAGAGATTTTCCAAACAAAAATTTTAATTTTTGCTGGAATGTCAGCACGCCACAGTTTCTTGTAGAATTCCTTGTAGTTGTCATGTAAAGCGTAAGCTGTAGGATCCAATTCTTGTAATAGTTTGTAGGAGCTTCGTACTGTAAATTCTCCTGTCGGTTCGCCATTCTAAACAAGAACATCATCGTGAGGTTCCATCGCCAAGGGGATTTGGAGGATCAAGTCAGCTTCTAAACCTGGGAAGGTATCACCTATCAACTCTTTATTCCATTTACGTTCATTGCTGTTGATTAGCTCCGCTACTTTATCAAAATATGTATTAACAATTTCGGATGATAATCTCCCATTAACATAATTCGGAATCCAAACATCATCAAAAACTAAAATTTTAGAGCCCGAACCCACTTTCCAAACCAAGCCTTTCTCCAAAGTAATCTTTGTTGCCCAAATGCTCCGCCACACATACGAACTTGAATTTCCCAAACGAGACTGACAAAAATTAGAATCTGGAAAATATTTTGCTTTAAAAACTCGTGCAACAAGAGAATCCGGATAATTCATAAATCTCCACCCTTGTTTTGATAGAAGGGCAATGTTAAATTGTGCCATGTTTCGAAACCCCAAACCACCCTCCTCTTTTGAACGACATAAATATTTCCATTGGCTCCAATGAATTCCTCTTTTGCCTGCACCTTTTTGCCACCAGAATCTAGCAAATTTGCTCTCTATCATCTCGCATAAGGTTTTTGGAAAAAAGAAAACATGTCATTGCATACGTGGGAATAGCTTGTAAAACTAAAATTTTAGAGCCCGAACCCACTTTCCAAACCAAGCCTTTCTCCAAAGTAATCTTTGTTGCCCAAATGCTCCGCCACACATACGAACTTGAATTTCCCAAACGAGACTGACAAAAATTAGAATCTGGAAAATATTTTGCTTTAAAAACTCGTGCAACAAGAGAATCCAGATAATTCATAAATCTCCACCCTTGTTTTGATAGAAGGGCAATGTTAAATTGTGCCATGTTTCGAAACCCCAAACCACCCTCCTCTTTTGAACGACATAAATATTTCCATTGGCTCCAATGAATTCCTCTTTTGCCTGCACCTTTTTGCCACCAGAATCTAGCAAATTTGCTCTCTATCATCTCGCATAAGGTTTTTGGAAAAAAGAAAACATGTCATTGCATACGTGGGAATAGCTTGTAAAACAGACTTAATAAAAATTTCTTTCCCTCCTTGAGACAGCAACCTTGTACTCCAACCATCAATTCGCCTGTTGATTCTGTCCAATAAGTTCTGAAAAGCCTCTTTCTTCCTTTTACCCACTACATTTGGAAGGCCCAAATATTTCTCCAGATTTGAAGAACTTCTAACTCCCAAAATTGATGACACCACTTCTTTTGTCTCTACCTTTGTATTCGAGCTGTAGAAAATAGTTTATTTATTAAAATTAACACACTGACCCGAACAGCTTTCATACTCCTGCAAAATGTTTTTCATACTCCTGGCCCCCTGTTCTGTTGCTTCACCAAACATCATGCAATCATCTGCAAATAGAAGATGAGAGATCTCTGGCCCACGTCGGCTTGCCCTTGCACCTCTGACCAAACCTTTATCTTTCGCTGATCGCAATAGTGAAGAGAGACCTTCATTACAAAATAGAAAAAGGAATGGACTTAAAGGGTCACCCTGTCTCAAACCCCTTGTCGGACGGAAAGATCTGCCCCTACAACCATTAATATTAACAGCATATGATACGGAGGTAATACATTTCATAATCAATCCCACCCAATCCTTTGTGAACCCCATCTTGAACATCACTTGTTTAACAAAATCCCACTCTACCCTATCATAGGCTTTGCTCATATCCAATTTCAAGGCCATGAACCCTTTCTTCCCTGTTCTCTTCTTTCGGAATGTGTGCAAGATTTCATAAGCTAAAAGTGTATTATCTGTTATGAGTCGACCTGGGATAAAAGCACTCTGAACCTCATCAATACATAGTCCCATGACATCTTGCAATCTATTAGCAATAGTTTTTGCTACTATTTTATAAAGAACTGAACATAAACTAATCGGCCTGAAATTAACTAGAGAAGTAGGATTCGGAGTTTTCGGGATAAGCACAATCTCAGTAGCATTAACTAGATCAGCCCATTTATTGCCATTCAAAATACACAAACAGAACTCTATTACCTTCTTACCAACAATATGCCAGAATTTCTGAAAGAAAAGAGCTGGAAATCCATCCAATCCAGGAGCTTTTGTAGGCCCCATCCCCTTCAATGATGTCCACACTTCTTCTTCCCGAAAAGGTGATAATAATCCTTCGTTGATCTCCTTAGAAATATTCGAGCCTATGCCCTCCAACACCTTATGGGGATTGCCAATTACTTTTGGTGCAAAAAGATCTTCAAAATATTCCGTAGCAGTCTCAGATATTTTCGTATCAGAAGTGATTTCTCTACCGTCATCCAAGACTAGTTTGTTTACTGTATTGGCCCTCTGTCGACCTGATGCAAATTTGTGAAAATAGGTCGTGTTTCTATCCCCCAATTTTAACCAATTGGATCTAGCTCGCTGTTCCCAATACATTTCATCTTTGTCGATCTCCATGTTTAAGTGAATTTTTGTGTCAATGATTCTAGCCATCGTTTCATCGTCTCTTTCATTTCTCAACAAAGTTTCGAGCTCTTCAGTAAGCTTCTTCTTAAGACACCCCCTCTTGCTTTTAATAGCACATGCCCACTTTTTCAAACAAATTTGCAAATTCTCCATTTTCTCCACTAGCGGTGCTGAAGAAGAATCCCAAAAATCTCTGATAATGCCTTCCAATGAGTCTTCAAAAATCCACCATGATTCAAAATGAAATCTACGACTTCTTGGAAGAGAAATTATGGTATCTGTATTGATAAGAATGGGACAGTGGTCGAAGTAGAATAAGCAAGATGTTGAACGTTCCCTCTTGGAAAAAGACTTAACCACTTATCATTTGCAACTCCTCGATCAAGACGCTCTCTTATGTTGGTCTTTGGAAGATTTCCCCTTTCCCATGTAAACCATACTCCCGAGTATCCAACATCCAACAATTGGCATTCTTCCAGTGTATCTCTAAATGCTTCCATTCTTCTATGACCAAGTGGCACTCCACCTCTCTTTTCAAAAGAGTACATGATCTCGTTAAAATCTCCTGCTACAAGCCATGGATAATCACATCCCTGGGCTAAATTCTTGAGCGTACTCCATGCAAGATTTTTATCTTTCAAATATGGTGAACCGTAAAAACCTGTGAATCGCCATGCCTCCTGCACATTCTCCTCCTTCACAATTGTATCAATATGCCATTTAGAGAAACTTTTTAAAGTGACCTCGAAATCCACTTTCCATGCAAGACACAACCCTCCTCGAGACCCCTCTGCAGCAATATCTATTCCATTAACAAAGCCACAACTCCTCCTGACCCTCTCCATGCGCTTCTGATCTAACTTAGTCTCCATCAAGAAGACCATTTGGGGATTAAACTGCTTACATAGGTGTCGCAGCCTCCTTACTGCTAGTGGACTCCCCAACCCACGAACATTCCAACTAATGTTTTTATTGCATCCGGTCGGCTGGCCCATTGGCAGTCGCCGATCCTGATTTTTTTGAAACAGTAAACTATTCCGATGTATCCAACATGACCTCCATATAGTCCCCTACTTTATCATCCATATCAGCATATCTCAACCTCCTTATTTTATCCCCATTTAGCAAGCTTGAACATTTGTCGACTTCCCCTTCTTCTGGATGTTTCCTTTTAACCCCAATGCTAGCTTGCTCCCCGGATAAGTGATTTTTTACTGGTAGTCTCTTCCAGTAGGTCTTATTCCGACCTTCTAAGAAACCTTCCCCTTCTGTAGTCCGAGCATTCAATTGCTCAATTTCCCCCGATTTCAAACTTTCCTCCTGATCTTGTAATCCTTCCTCCTACATTGCTAAAATTTTACCTCCTGCAAAATCTCCCTTCAAGACATTAATTCTGTCATCCACTTCCTGTCCCTCCACCACCTTAGTTTGGCCTATGTAATTACTTTGTGTTCGCTGCTTCTTGACAAATGTATTGAATTTCATACTTTCTTTTCCTGTCACTTTTGATTCTGCTTTTAACGCAATTGAATAAGGGGGATCTTCTCTAATTCTAATTTTTTCTGCAGGATCTGACAATTTACAATCATTAAGGCCATGATCTAATCTACCACAACCAAAACAGAATACTGGCAACTTTTCAAATTTAAATGGAATCCAAGATTTCACACTATTATCACTGGAAACAAAAATTCCTCTACGCAGAGGTTTCTGGACATCCAGATTAACCCGAAGCCTGCACCAATCACCGCTGATCTCAGATCTAAGGACTCCCCCAAAAGTGCTGCCGATTGCATGTAGAAGATCCTTCTTATCAAATTCTGGTGGACACGGGCCGATCTTGATCCAGTAAGGTGACGAAGTGAGACAAATTAGATCCCTTTCTATGGGATTGATCAGTCGATCAAACAGGATAAGAAACTTCCGAAATAACCATGGCCTCCCTTCCATAATAGACTCCAAATCCTCCTCTAAATAAAAAACAATTAAAAATAGATTCTGCCCCACCATTTGGATATCAAATTTCCTTTTGGTCTTCCAAATACTCTTCAATTGTGCCCTTAAACTCTCTGTATTGAAGTGTTTTTTTGTCCATACTGAGCAAATTAGAGTAGGTTTATGAGACGGCACCACCAGTGATTTCTTGATTGATAATTGAATCAATTCATCTGCTAGTAATGAGATCTCACTGCTTTCCCTTTCCACGCCACCACCCTCATCCATCCCAAGCTACAGTAGAAACTGTTCTCTCTAGGACTCTATTGAGAGCACTCTTGGTTTTCAAGGGACATAAACTTCATCTCTTCTTACTTTCTCCTTAATAATCGTGTAATTTTTTATTATTAAATTTTTATTTCTAAATACATTTCAAATTAGAAGAGAAGACTTTTTTAAAAAAATTTATTTATAATTTTTTTGAATAATCTCGTTATAAGTTCTGATCATATCTGTTCTTTTTAACACAATGCCTAAAACTACCCATAGTCTCTACCAAACCCATAAATAAAAAGATAATGCGTTTCAACACACTTAAATTCACATCTTCCTATATTGATAACAATGCACACACTAATCGAATTAAGACTTAATCCACAAAACTTATTTTTAATTTTAAATATCAGCTTACCACAATTTTTGTGACTACAATTGTAGTTTTATTTGTAGAATATGACGATTTTAATCATGAAATAATTAACAATATTTATGTCGGCCCAACTACTAAATTAATCTTCCAAGCATCGATAAATTGTTCGTGAAATAAATAAAAGGATCGTTAGTGTACTAAATATTGACCCATATAAATAAGAATAAAGGATTCGTAGGTTAGATAAATAAGTATTATGTTCAAGCTAGTTTCGGGTTCATCTTATTTTTAGTTTCGGGTTCAAGTCATTGCTTTTGTGAGTTTGGATGGATTTTGACCACTTCAAATTCTATCATTTCAAATTACTTTTCAAATCATTTTAAATTCTAATTAATTCAAGTTGATATCAATTGAATGAATTTAACCCGTAACTTTTTATAATCAAATCAATAATTCCAACCAATTGAATCGAGAAGAAGAAATAAAAAGTTTAAGTCAGATCAAGAATTCCAACCAATTGGATTGAGACATAAATAGAAGAAATAAAGAGTTTATAATCAAATTCTTAGAAGAAAGGGAGAAATTTCAACATTTGTTTAAAACAAATATCTAAATCAAGTCGATTGAATCTTGGTTTGTTTGAGTTAATCGAATCGAGTTATTCGAATTATTCAAGTTAACTTGAATAAGTAATTCGAGTTTCGAGTTCGAATCGGGTTGAATTTTATAGTTCGAATAACAAATTTGTGTGAATACATTTTTGGTCATTGTCAAGTTTAAAAATGAACAAGTTGGTCCCTTTCTCAACAAAACTTTAAAAAAAATCAAAAATATTTTTTAAAATTAAAAATATTTATAAAAATTCTAAAATTTATATTTTGAAAATATACATCTAAAATATATATAAATAAAATTTAAAAATTTTCTAGAATAATAATTTTGGGACCTAAATAAGTTAATTAACGATTTAAGTTTATCATACTAAAGTATTTTTATATTATTTTGCTTTGAAAAAGTTTTCAAATTTATGTGTTCTAACATGAAATTAGTTTATATTGCAACAAAATTTTAATTTGACAATGTTTAATTTTTTTTAATTTAACTCAAACAATTTCACTTGATTCGAAAAAAACTCTAATCGAGTTAGGATGATAAAATAATACTCGTCAACTCAAAATTTTTTCGACTCAATTTGATTGAATGTTCACTTTTAGTTCTAGATATTATGTCAAAAAAATAAAAATATAATCTAAATTTATAACGAGATTATTATATATATATATATATATATATATATATATATATAAAAGGGGTAATTTAGAATTCCCAATCAGAATGAAATGTAGATAGAGTAGTTGGGCCTACCAGATATACCATTTTGTAATCATAAAAGTGGTCCAGTTCAATGTTGTTAGGACTTTGCAGACACATGGTCTTGACTTCTTGCTTCTTCTTCAGGCCACTCTGCCTCCGACCCCACCCCTTCCCCATTTTTCTTCCTTTTTACTCCATGAATTTCAACCACTTGGCCACCTTTCATTTCTCCCTCTCAAAAAATCACATCTCCATTATTTTTCAAAGTTTTCGTACCTTTAAAAAATAAAAAAGTTTAATTTCATCCAACATTTTAAACTATTCTCTAAATTTTAATAATATTCTAATTAAAATTTCAAAATATCAATCAATAAATTTTTTTCCATCGATTTCAATTTTATTTTGAACATTAAATGTTAACTTGAATATAACATAAAACGTAATTATATATTGATAAGTGTTTTTGTTGTGTTCTGATAATGGGAGAGATTCAATATTTATAAGATATAGTTATTGTTCATCAAAATGACATTATAAGTAGATTTCATGCAAATAGACATGTATACTATCCTAGACTTAACACGTGTCGTTTGACTTTGCATTCTCTACCCTAAATGCATTCGCAAGTCAATATTTTAAATTGTATTCAAATTTCGGATCAATAATAAAAAATACCATAACATATATGTATTTATGGCATAAACAATTTTGAAAATCAATTCTCAAGCCAAGTGAATCATTTTGAATCGACAAAAATATCAAAAACATAAAATTCAGACTTGTAAATAAATTGACAAAAAAAAAAATCTAAAACTAAGAGTATAATAAACCCTAAAAAAATCTAAACCAATAACAATTAAACCCGGCTCAACTTTAAACCTATCCTAGTATACCTAACTTCAAAAACTCGGAACCAACCGGGTTGACTCGACTGAATCGTTCACTGCCAGTTCTTTCCTTTTCCTCATTTCCAAAACTTTCCTATGGCTATTGGAGTGCAAATCACCGGAAAATGTGGGACTACAAGCCGGTCTATATTCAGGAAAAAGTCGACCGGACTTGTAACGAACCCCACAAGCGTTGCACAAGGTTTTGGCACCAAGAGGACCGGTTCGCCACTGTGGAGTCTTCTGAACTTGGCAATGACTGCATCGCCGTTGAAAAGGGTTCCCACTTGACAACCCACTACCTTGAACCGCCACCGGTTTTTTCTTCTGTTTCTTTGTCGGCGGTACTCTGAAACCATTAGCCAACTCCGTAGAAGTCATGGAAGACCCCGAGCAAGTACTCGAAGATGAGGCTGTCGAAGACGATGACTCGGAAATAGGCAGTGACCCAACCGACCATGTCGGGACTGTCGGTTTAGACCTCTTGCTCCTCGCTTTACTTGGAACCGACGATGAAAAAGACGGCGTTTTCACAAAAACCGGGCCGGTTTCCGCTTCAAACCGAGTTCCTGCATGGTTATCAGTTTCCTGCTTAAAAACAGGGCATGGCAAAGGAATCTCCGGTACCGAATCGTCCACAAAGTGAGACACCCATTCAAGCCCTGCTATTTCATCATCCTAAAGAAAAAGAAAAAAAAAAATTCAAAATTTTGAATTCAAAAAGAGGAGGGATTTTTTTTTAAAATTACTTAAAATTAATGAAAAATTACCGGTACGGAGAGTGTAAAACTGGTGGAATTAGAGTTACTATCATCATCTGCAACACGTTGTTGATATGAAGTAGAAACGGAGTTTTTTTCTTCTTCTTCAACGGAACCTTCTTCAAATTCTCCGTTATTGAAATCAAGGAAGCAATCGATGGAGAAATCTTCACCGGCAACGGCGCCGTTCATAACATTCATGACCAAGAAATCATCGAAAACGTGGTGGGTGTTTTGCATGGTCAGTTCTCTTACACTCGATTTCAAAGCTCTCAAATCCATGCAGCACTCCGTTTCTATTCCCAAAAACCAAATCAAATTCAACATCAGTTTTCAGTTAAACCCCATAAATTTTATATATATTATATGAAATTATGATTTACCTGGTAAAGAAAATAAAGAACAAATGTAGGAACAAGACTAAACTGCTGGAAAAGGTGAGCAAATGGTTGAAGGCTTGTTCGTGGGCGAAACTAATGCTGGAGTTAATGGGTTTATCCTTTTTTATGTCTCTCCACCAAAATTTCCACTTAGGTCTAATTTTCATTTTAGTCCCTCTTTCACTGAAATTTAATTATTTAATCCTTTTACTTTTATAATATCAAACAACCACCTTTAATAATTAACAATTCAATTATGTGAATTTTTTACTACTATTCAATCAAACAATTAAAGCCATAAACTGAATGTTTACATGTCATTATTTTAATGAAAACAACTATTGATTTTATCAACTTAGACCTACTGATAATAATATTTATAAAAATAAAAGATCGAATTATGTGAAATTAAAATAGAAGAATTAAACCAAAATATCAGCATGGTAGAGGGACTAAAACCAGAATTAATCCTTTTTGATTTATGGTCAAAGTTGGTTAATTTGCTGTTGATGATTGGTCTGTGAGCGGGAGATTGTGACAGGCGATTACTGGCGCTAAGAAAGTTCAAAACACTAAAAAACGTATAATGAACTATCCTCGAAACCGCCGTCATTTTGATTTTTCTTGGGAGGTTTGAAATTTCCGAACTTAGCACACGAATTTAAGGTTATTTACAATATTAGGATTGCTTTGCTTTGCCGCGTTAATCTCGGCCTTTACGCAAATCGCCGCTCTTTCTTTTTCCTAATTTTGGAAGGTTTTATTAGCACGCGCCAAGGATCAGGCTTTCTTTATCTGACGGAAACTAGGGGCTTAAGATATAAATCGGACGGCTCCTGTGACGAGTGGATCACGTGCTGGGTTTTATTCGTGTGGCAAAATTGCGTGTAGAAAATTCGCTCATACAAAGCGTGTTGAGCTACGGCCTTGGATCTATCCGTATCATATCTGAAAATAAAGGTCTAATTCCAAATTTTATCCCTCTACTTTGTAGAATTTTAATTATTAATTTTTCTATTTTAATTTCTTCTATTTTATAAAATCTGAAAAGTCAAACTATTGGTATTTTCTAATTTGTTGTATATAAATTACTAATTTTCATAAAATATGAAAATAAAGTATTAAGAAATTAAAATAAAGGGATTAACTTTTTAATTTTAATAAATAGAAGGATAAAATTTAAAATATACTAAAACGTAGATTTTAAATAATAATAAAGTTTTTATTTTTTTAATTCTTAGATAAGTATTTATACTTTTATAAAATTTAAATAAATTTTTAACTTAAAGTTTCAAATAGAATTGTTATCTCTATTATTTTATATAAAAAATATTATATTTTTTTAAGGTTATTATTTATACATTAGTAGTTGTAAAATTAAGGCGTTGGCAGGGCCCACCTCCCCTTAAAATAATTTCTTTTTTATATGGTTAATTTAAAATTTTTAATTAGTAAAGGTAAAATTACATCTTAGTCTCCCTAAAATATAAAATTTAATTTAATTTTTTAAAAGTTGTAAAGATATAGTCTATTAAAATAGTAGAATTACATTTTTTCTATCTTAAAAATTATAATTTAATTTCGTCCCTAAAAAAATTTTTGATTTCACCCTTATACATTAGTGGAGGAATTTTTTAAGTCTTAAAAGACTACTAAATATCTTTAATTGATATTTAAAATAATAAAAAACAGATAAATAAATGAAACACATAGTGATTTCTTAAGGATGCTTGAGCTGTTATCAAATAATAATCGGGGTTTTTCTTATAATTTCTTAATTTTGTTAGCTTTTTTTTAAAATAATTTTATTATAGATTCTGATTATATCTATTCTTTTTATAGAGTATCTAAGATTATTCATAGCCCTTCTCTAATTCTTTAAATAGAAAGATTATGCACTTGTGTCACGGGGCTAGACCTCTGACCCGTGACACTTGAACCAACATCTTGTATTGACCACAATACTCATACTAATCAAACTAAAATACAATATACTAATTTTACTGTTTTTAAAACTTAAAAAGAAAAGATAATCGCATCTGTTAAAGTCAAGGTATAGTCTTACTCACTTCTTCGAAGCTGATAGTCGTGATATTTTTTTATTTATTTAAATTTGATTTTTGCTCACACACTTGACATTTGTAGCCAATAATAACTTCCACGTCACCCCTATAATAATATCAGACGGAAATTTTCATCTAAATATATTTTTTTATTTTTTTAGGGTAAACAATAAAATAGTCAATTTTATTTGTCTCAAATTACATTTTAGTCACTTATGTTTGAAATGTTATATTTTAGTTAGTTACATTATCGTTTTGTTACAAAATGGTCACTCTGTCATTAAACTCAGTTACCTTTCTAACGGCAATCCTACGTGATAGTCTAAATGAGTTTTAAATGTCAATTTGGATGTCCAATTGGGACGAGAATAGGTTTTTAATTAAATAAATTTAATTAATTAAAAAGTTTAAATTAATTATACATTGAATTGGAAAAGAAAAACCATTCGTCTCCTTTTTCTTTTAATTTCTTTTTTCTATTTTGACTGAAAAAAATATTTTCATCCCAGTGAGACATTCAAGTTGGCATTTAAAACTCATTTGGAATGTCACGTAAGATTGTCGTTAGGGAGGTAATGGAGCTTAATGGTAGAGTGACTACTTTGTAACAAAACGATAACATAAGTAATTAAAACATAATATTTCAAACATAAATGACTAAAATGTAATCAGAGGCAAACAAAAGTAACTATTTTTATATTTTATTTATCCTTCTTTTAATATTCCGTTGGGGTAATAAAAGAAACCAGGTCGGCTGACAAGAGCTCCAACTCCTCTTAAAATGATTTTTTTTATTTAAGTTATTTTATAGTTTATAAAATTTAAATTAATCACAGTAAAATTATATTTTAACTTCAAAATGATAAAATTTTGATTTAATATTTTAAAATTTTAAAATATATATTATTAAAAAATAATTTAAACTGATTTTTCATATGCTTTGAGTTTTTTTTTTCATTTTTTTTTAATTTTGGCCAACATTTGCCTGGTCTAATTTCGAGTACAATTTTTTTGACTAATTGACTTTATTACATTAGTTCACGGGCTACTGAGTTTGCAGCTTTGCATTTCATGTTGGGTAAATTAATTGTTTAACTTTATCGTTCTAAAATGAAGGTTTATTTTGTTATTATTTATTTGTGTTTATTAAAAGATTATCAGAATATTTTTAAAATTGATTGAGCTTTAGTTCAATTGGTATGGACAATGTTGTTAATACAGAAGGACGTAGCTTCAAGTGCACTAAAATGCATTATTCTTGTATTTATGGATTGAGGAGAGGTTATAGGTAGTTTTAGGCATTATGTAAAAAACAACAAATATGATCAAAATTTATAAAATAATTTTTAATTTTTTTTAAAAAAAATTATGAATCACTAATAGCCAAATAAGTTTTTTCATCCAAATAAAAGTAAATTGTCTAAAATTTAAAGATTAAAATCCAAAATAAAACTAAAATAATAAAATACAAATGTTAAAGACTAAATTTATTGTTAAAATACTGATAGCAATTTGTATTGAAATATTAAGGCTTAAAGACAAATTTAGCTACTAACGATTGCATGTTTTGTCAAAATGGACCTAATTGTATTTTTGAACCTTTATTGGCCATCAACCTTTGTTCTTTTTTTTTTATCTACTTTTTCTAACAATTTTAATGAAAGTACCGACATTAATTTTTTAAAAAATAACTCTTAATTTAAAGAAAATAAACGTAATTATCTAAAAAAATTAACTCAGTAGAAAAACTTCTCGATAAACAAACGTATGAAAGATTGAAACCTTTTGAAAGAAAAGAAAGATTGAAACTTTGAATTTATTCATTAAATCTCGTGAATTTATTTATTAAATCTGATAGAAAATGCCGTTTGAAAAAGAAAATCAAAGGTTGATCGCAAAAAAAAAAAACTCACAAATATAATTAAGACCATTTTGACAAAATATGCAAACATTAGTTGTCAAGTTTATTATTAAGTTAAATATTAATTAAGGTTAGGAAGAATATTTAATGTACTGCCGGTGCATAAGTCCCATACACGGTCATTGAATAAGAACATGATCCCTCGTCATCAAATAAAACAAAAAAAAATGGAGGATTTATAAAAAATCCTGATAACTTATTTAAACATAATTGAATAATAATTAATTATAAATCAATATTAAAATTCTAAACTTGAGATTTTAGACTCTAAATTCAAGATTTTAAATCCGAAAGTTATTGATATTTATTTATAATATTTACTATTAATATTTAATTATATTTAAATAAAATCGTTAGTATATATTTTTATTTAATTTAATGATGATATGTTATATTTTTTTATTGGTAGTGCATAAATTTATATAATTTTTATTATTTTGTTGTCAATGCCTAAACCCCAAATCCAAGTGATGAACTCACCCCACTTGTAGAGTCCACGTAGACATGCAGGTGACCTAACCTTTACAAATTACAATCTCAAAATTAAAATCCCAAATCAAAACATTGTTTTATGTATTATATGATAATTTTTTGAATTTTAATTTATATATTTATTTGAACTATGATATTTTAATTTTCATTTAAATGATTGAATAAGTAAATTCGTTATCATGAAATTTTTAATATGATTATTTTTAGTCTTAATTGTTAGAAAAATAATTAAAATAAAAATTGAAATAAGAAAAATAAAATAATATTATCAAAATATAATGGTTTTAAGGCATGTAGAACACATTCCTTAGAGTTCTGCAATCCAAACAGAACAGTAAAAATGAGTGGATGAGCAAAGAAATCAAGAAGACAGATTCGAATTGATGTATTCGGTTTGCTTCGAGTTTTGTATTGTTCAGCTTCAAGTTAGTGTTATCACTTAAATTGTACAATTCGATTCGTATTCGGTTTTTTTACATGAAATCCGTTTTATCCAAATCAAATTGAATGAAAAAAAAAAATCTATGTTTAAAGGAATATTATTATTATAAACAACTAGATAGGATCATTCAAAAAGATAAAGTTACAAAAATATTTCATAAAAAATTGTAAAAGTATAGTTTTATATTAGAGTAAGTGAATCATTTCTTAAATATAATAATTATAAATAAGAGTATAATTCTAATATTAGGAAAATAATTTATTAAATTTTATAATATTTATTTATAAAAGAAACAAATTTTCACACTTTTATGTATTTGATAGTTATGAATATTATAATCACTCGATTATAACTAATGGTTTATGTATTACCTTTTTCTTTTTAACAACTTTGAATGATTTATCAACTTAATAGATTAACTTAAAATGATTTTTTTAAATAGTTTTATCGAGGAATACGATTTTAATTAATTATTTAATTCACTTTATAAATGAATCTACAGCATATATTATGATTGTTATGAAAAAAAAATCAAGAATTGCAATACCAGATTTTTTTTTGGGCTCAAAACGAGGTGATATTGTTTTTTTTATTTTTACAAAGCTCAAATTTGTTAAAAATCGCCGAACCGAACTGCGACTATCGGTTTCTGATATTTCAGTTTTTATTCTATATAGTTTCAATTTCAAAAGTGAAAAGTTGAATGGAATGGTTCGGTTCAATTTTTGTCCAAAAATCGAATTAAATTGAATACACCCCTAAAAAGGACCAATAGAAAAGACTTTTATATACACAACGAATAGGTGTATATTTCCATGAGATATCCTTTTTCATTGATATATCTTTTAGTGAGAGGCCTTTTCATAGAATTGTATTGTTTTATAAGACAAATTTACGTAAAATTATATCTTTATAAGATAACTTTACGTGCAAAAGTTATGTATTTACAACACAATTACTTGGTCAATAATTATAATTTATTAGACTTTTCTTTATGATAAAATATTATTACTATCAACATTCACAAACTACTAATATTTATACCCTTTAAATTTTGGAATTTTAGTCACGACTTAAATGGTAATCACTAAATTCATTAATTAAAATAACGTGATATTTTTATAAATATTTTGAAAAAATAACAAATTAATATAACATTACACATACAATAATATATATATTTTTCACATAATATTTGGGTGAAGTCCAAATTTCCAAAATTTGCAAAGTTGAAGAACAAAAAACATCAAAATAAAGTACATTAATTAAATCTACCACTTAATCTATTTTATAAAAGTAGCATTGTTATGGTCCCATAAAGACAAATGAATAATGAAAGAAAAATGGTAGTTTTAGGGTTAACCTAATACTTAATATTTAATTGGACAATTAAGAACACTAACCCAAATTTGGGGATGATTAATATTTATTAATATCCCAACTCATGAGCCTTTAAATGTAATTAGGTCAGAAGTTGCTAAGCAATTTATTTGTCGTTACTGTATATGGAAGCTTTGAATATTAAGGTGTGACTGAGTTCATCATGGCTCGGTCGAGTAATAATAAAATTTCAGGTTGAGTTCGAAAAATAAGTTTAAAATTGTATTTAAGTTTGAACCGGATAAAAAAGAAAAATTTGAGCCCGACTTGGCTTGTCCGTATTAAAATTTTTTATATTATTTTTTATATAAAAATAAAAAAATATAATACATCAAATACACTAAAATATTAAAACAAATGTTTTCCAACAAATTGAAAAAAATATGTCTTTATACTTAAATAACACTAAGACAAATGCAACTTAATAAACAAATGCCTCCAAAATACTAGTAAAATTAACAATAAAATAAGAGTTATACAATATTCAAACGATAATAACAAAATAGTAGAAATATAATAGTGAAATGGCAATAAGACAACGGCAAAACAATGGAAAAACAACAACAATTGTTCTTTTGCAAATTTGGTCCAGACTGGGGCCGGGCTAAAAAAAGCTTACTCGAGACTCGATCTATTTTCTAAATAAATCTTATTTTTTCCAAACTCATTTTTTAGATCTATATTTTTATCTAAATTCTCTCACTTTCTGAACGGACCTTCGAGAAAGCCTACATGTGGCTTGATCTATGAGTACTTTAACATAAATGCATAAATAATAATACAATTACGAATTATTATAATGAATGATAAAAAACTAAAACAAGTGAGATTTAAATCGAAATAAGCTCTAGAATGACGAGAAATTTTTTAATTAAAAAGTGATTAATTTTGCCATAAAACAAAGTTTCAATGAAAATAGAAAATTTAAATACAAATACGATGAGATCAATAATACTAGATTATCTCAATATACTAATAATAATTATTAATGTATTTTTTTTGTTTTTGTTTTTTAAATCTAATTCAATTGTAAAAGTTTTTAAAAGTTTTTAAGTTGATATAATGCTTAGAACTACACATAATAGAGTTGTTCATGGGCCGGACTGGGTCCTAACAAAATTCTAGGCCCGATTGATAAGCTCGGGCCCAACCGTGCCCGACCGTATTAATTTTATTTTTTATCTAAAAAAATTTAAAAACATAATATTTCAAGAACACTGAAAATATTAAAATAAATGTTTACCAACAAATTGAAAATAAATTTAAAAAGTCTTTATAGTTAAATAATATGTGCAATTTAACAAGTAAAAATAATAGCAAAATTAATATTAAAATAAGAGTTATACAATATTCAAATAATAACAACAAAATAGTAACAACATAAGAGTGAAATTGTATCAAAACAGTGAAAAAAGAATAGAAAAACAATAGTAAAACAGTGGGAAAACAGCAATAAAACAACAGTTTTTTTTACAAAATCGGGCTAGGCCAGGCCCGAGTTCAAAAAACTTTACTTGAGGTTAGAAAACCTTACTTGAGGCTCGGCTCGTTTTCTAAACGGGTCTTATTTTTTTGCCCAAACTCATTTTTTAAGCTTATATTTTTTCTAAAACCCTCCTATTTTTTGAGTGACATTTTGGGTTGGACCATGGACTAAGTCTACCCATAACTCAACCCTTATATGGAAAGATAGACGCACTTTAATATACTCAAACTCACGTCATCCTATACTGACGATAATATCAATACCAATTAAATTAAGACTCAATTAAAAATTATCCATCTACTTTTAATTTAAACATTTGCCTATCTTATTTTATTTTTTTGAACCTTTTAGATGTAGCTTATTCCATGAGTCCATGAAACATGCAATTTGCAATCACACTTAAATTCATGGATTTTTTTTGAAAAAAAGTAAATCTTAAAATAAATTTAATTATAATAAATATCTAAATTATTATAAATTCTCGTTACATCAAATATTTAATTATTTTAAAAATATATATAAATATATTTGTATTTGTAAGTACAAATATACATTCCAATTAATATATCACCCTTGACCATTATAAAATATAATTCAAATCTAAATTAAAATAAATTTAGATAGAATTAACACAAAATAAAATTAAACTAAATTAAAATTTAAATTGTAAACTTATATATATATATATATATATATTTTACCCACTACTTAATTCAAATTTAAAAATAAAAAATTATTGTCAATTGAGTCTTAGCTTAATTAGTATCGATATTATTGTCAGTGCAATAAGACGTGGGTTCAAGTGCGTTGAAGCGTATTATCCTTCTATTTTATTAAAAAGAGCACATATGATAAGAACCTATAATGAAATAAATTATCGACTTCGATCTTACCATTAACCCGAGCTTGAATGAGTTGGTTGTTTACCAAATTTTGAACTATGATGACAATAGCAAGTAGCAAAATTGTTTCAAACCAGTGACTAATATAATAATATCTCAATTAAACTTAAACTTGCCGTACCTAATTTTGTTTTTATTTCTAATCTTTTTCCACCAAACAAATAAACATTTAGTCTCAAAGATGAAAACAAAATCCTCAAATTTGTACTCAATACTACTAATACATATAGCTAATTTGGGTTTAAAATACTAAACAATCTAAAATTTAATATATCATACAATGAACTAGCTAGGAGGGAAGCATAATTCAAGAATGCCAGGACCCACAATCCATACATAGTTTTTTCACCCTTATCTAATTTGGGTGCTTAGCTACTTTATCATCACTCACATAAAGGCCACTACCTAGTTTTTGCAACATGTTCAGTGCATCAAATCCAAAAAGAAAAGTCTCTCCCATTTGTCATTGAACACATGTACATTAACTCCCTTGGCTTAATGACCCTCATCCACAAACTCACAATGGACCCCTACAATGGTCAAAAAGGAACCACCATTTAACTTTGTTGCCTCGTGTGTGTGCTTTGAATCTGATACATCAAGTACATTTTCAAAGATTGCAGCAACCAGACAAAGTAACTATTATATTTGATTTACTAAGTTTATTTGTTCATTGATGCAGATTTTTAGCTATGGCATTGGCATCTCTAAGTCATGTTTCTGAGTACAAGTGATTGTTAATGACAATTCTAACAACCACAGGAATTCTTACAACATGAATGCCATCTTCCCAGTATAGGTTTCCGAACGAGTATCTTCCTTGAACTTTTAGTTGAGAACAAAACGTTACCTTGAACTTCAGCTTTTTTGTTGTTGAATTGAATGTCAAAATCCATGGCTCGACACTCACGTCAATGCCTGCAGGAGCTTGAACGCGGGCTACGTAAATGGAGTTCACTGGACCGACATTTGTAACGGTTCTTGAGACGGTCATACGTTGCTTAAGCTCGGGTAATGTTATAGAAGGCAAATTTAGATTTCGGAGGAACTTGGCTGATTTATGACATGGGGTGTGAACCCTAGTCATTAACCTGATGGCAGTGCTGTTATAACCCATTGCACAAAGGAAGCAGACATAATCTGAGGGTTTAATGTCATAAATGAGACCTGGGTCTAGAGCTTTATTTGGATCTACATGGCCACCTCCATAATCAAATGGGTCAGCTTGCTTGTGGGGTGCTCCCTCAGCTACTGTATTTTGGCCATATTCATCCTTCATAGAAGCTTCTCGAACCGAAAAAGAAAAAAAGAATGTTGCATTAACAAGTTGTAAAAGCAAACCAGAACTAAAAAAATCATGTTTTCTTACCTGTTGTTACTAGTGCAGACTTAATTGCTGCAGGGCTCCACTTGGGATGGATTCCTTTGAGAAGTGCAACAATGCCGGATATATGGGGACAAGCCATGGAAGTTCCCGAATCAAGTTTAAAGTTAAATGGAGATGCTTTAGTTTGAGGTGAATTGAGTAGCTTGTATGAAGAAGCAGGTGACCAGGAGGCCAATATATCAACTCCTGGAGCAGCAATGTCTGGCTGAAAATGCATTGACATATGTTAAAACAGAAAGCTATGTAACTTCTCTATGAAAAAAGACTGCTAATACCTTCAACACTGATGGTGAAAGGGAACTAGGTCCTCGTGATGAAAAATACGCTATTTCTGGGGCTAGCTGTTGTCCGATAACCGTCTTTGAGAAGCTGAACTTGACGACTGGCTTTCTGTTACATGAAAGAGTTCATTAATATATCATCAGAGACCTTCTGATGGAATCTCAAGACATAGGGTTCAACTCATATCTGATGTAAATGACCTGCTTGCAGCCATGTAAGTCAGCAGAGATGTCCCAGCTTCAAAGTCCACTTGAACACAGGGAAAACTCCATGGACAAGAGACATCTTTAGTAGGAAACTGTGCAAATATAACCCCTGCACCCTTGAGCTCAAGTACAGATTTCGAAGCAATGGCAGCCGACCTCTGCCACCGAGATTGGAAACAAAGAATTACTTTTCCTCTTGCTAGAGTGGCATTCAGAGTTTCCAAATCACAACTTCTGCAAAAGTAAACAATATCAAAATATTTAATTGTAGTCCGTATCTAAATCGCAAAGATTCATGTGAACAAGAACCTAAGTACCAGTCTTACCCTGCACTGGTTCCATCAATATTAGTGGCTGCAATATCTGCTCCATATACAATAGGATGAAACTTGTTCAAGCCCCTTCCTGTATAGAAAGACTGGCCCTGTATGAAAAACGTAAAAGTCATAGCTAAATAAACAAAGAATACAATTGTATTTTTCTATCAATGACTTGCGATTTAGAATCAAATATCTACCAGTAGATGGTAGTTCCATCACGAGCAAAACATGTCAGTAAAACCTTGCAAATTTTTTTTGATCATTGAGAAGAAAATTATGAATTACCACTACAGTTTGGTTGTTCCCCAGGGTGATCACTGCAGGGAAATCTCGATCAATAGTGCTTGCAGCAACAGTCATAACCCAAGGAGCAGTATTAATGACAGTTTGAGGATAAGGACCAGTGTTGCCTGCAGAGCATACAACAGATATTCCTCTTGCTACAGCGTGGAAAGAACCAATAGCCAGCGCATCATCAACGTAAGTTGAAAGTGGAGGTGGTGAGCCCAAAGATGCCGAAATAATATCCACACCATCAAATATAGCATCATCAAATGCGGCAAGAAGGTCGGCTGAGCTACAACCACCAGTAGCCCAACAAACTTTGTAGATAGCTAACCATGATGAAGGAGCACCTCCTCTGGCTATTCCTTGGGCTAGTCCCCTAAAGTTTGCATTTTTTACTTCAGCACCACTTGCAGTAGATGAGGTGTGAGTACCATGGCCCACAGCATCTCGAGGAGACAAGAACTCAACCCCATCACTTGGGGAAAGCTTTCCAAATTCAGCTTCATACCCTTTAATGTACCAACGTGCACCGATAATTTTCCTGCTTCAAATACCCTAGAGTTAGACACCTTATACTTCAGCCAACCAGAACACCAAACACAACAAACAGTTCATTTGAACTTCGAAATGTTCCCTTTTAACAAATTTGTAAGATATTACTTTGACAATGAACTTTGAAAAATAAAAGAAAATTTGGTCTTGATACATAAGCTATATGAATTCGGCAGCATAGTACTAACAATGGAATAGTAATTGTCAACAGACAGCAGATCTTCATAAACTTAAGCCAAATATGGCATCAAACTGCATTCATTCTTGAAAATCTGGGATTAAACAAATGTGAAAAAGAAAGGAGATTGCTTCTTAATAAAGGAATATTAATGGATTCTTGTAAATTTTAACCTGAAACATACTGCAAGTGTTAAGAAGTAAATTCTCCAATTTTGAAACTCATTAGATAAAAATTCCAGTGGTAACCCCTAAATTCAAGAGTGGACAGATATGAATTCCTTATGCTTATTTGAAATTATTCAACAAGTTGTTGCCTGCAACATGATGCACATAATCTTGACATTGATTTGATAAAGGATAGCAAAAAAAAATTGTTAGAGCAAGAAATGTTAAGAGTATTGATCAAAGCAATTATACCTATTGCAATGCGAACGGTTAAATCTGTTTCCTTCCTGGCATATCCCTTTCCATCGAGATGGAAAGTTTCCCATGCCATCATCTTTGAAGCTTTCGGACTCAGGCCATATACCTTCTCAGGGAAACATGTATGATTAATGTCAAATTCCTAGAACAACTAAGTTATATAGCTTTCAAAAAGAAGTTGTACGCTGACCAGTATCCATGACACCAATAATAGTCCCCAAACCTGAATGGCCTTCTGAAAGAATACCATCCACAATTTGAGGCTTTACTTGCAGGAAATCCCAGCTTCTAGTAGTGTGCAGGTTTAGGATTCTATTTGGAACTACATGAACAACTCCGGGGACATCTGCATAGGCGACAAAAAAATAATCTAAAAGACTAGTTTGAGATAAATATGAAGGAGAACAGAACAGTGTTTACAGTTCACCAACATTGTTACACCTGCAATAAGCTTAGCTTGAGACTGACTGAGGACTGCAGCAAACCCTGAAAACCCATGTTTGTAGCTGTATAAAATGGATTCCTTGGCAGATTCTTTGCTGTGTTCAATTGAGATCATAGCATTTTTACTATTTTCCATGTTCCAATCAACTTGTCAAAAACAAAATTTGTTTATTCTTGTAAGCAAAAATACAAACATAACCAAGACACATTTCCTTCTTGAATGATATAATTAAGGATAAAACTGTACCAATGGAATGCATATTTATAACAAATCAAATCTTATTTATCAGTAATGAACTTTTTGCTACTAGTTCCACAATTGAACAACTCTTCACTATATAATGAGTTAGCTAGCTCGAGAGCTAGCATATCAACCATCTATACGCCATAGGTTATGGGGTCGATTCAAACCATAATATGAATAAAGATACAGAAAAGAAAAGCTATTGAATAACTAGTGGTGATTGGTGAAGAGAGTTGAAATTGAAACCTTCCAAGAATGTCTGAAAGAATCTGATGATGAGAATCTTCCAGTAGGTTTGGCTCATCAGTGTGTCTCTCCCCCATATATACAATATAAACCTGTGGAAAAAAAAAAAAAAACAAAGATTCTTATATTAAAGGCAAAGAATGATGATGAAGTGAAGCAAGAAACAAATAATGAAGAAAAACCCACATTGCTGGAAGCAAGCCCGAGAAGAAACAATGAACATAACAAAGCGAGCACAACACCACACGGCAATGAAGAAGGAAAAGAAGCCATAAGAGAGAAAAGAATATGATAATCAAAAAGAGAAGGGAATGAAAGAAGATTTACAGTACACAGTGATTTATATGATGAGCTGCTTGCTAGGTAAAAGTTGAGAATTTGATCGTATATTAGACAAAGCATTGCGGGGACCGCATTTGATACCTGTTCCACTGCACTGCTACCGCCATTTACGTTTAAAAGGCGCTTTGGGTGCTCCATGGATCAGTCGTTTGTCCGATCATGGCCGTTGTTTTGTTTGCAATCTTCAGCGTCATCATGATTTGGAGACTGAGGGTCTAATTCTGGTTTTAGTCCCTCTATTATATCAAAATTTGAGATTTAATTTTTATGCTGTTTTTATATATGGTTTTAGTCCCTCCATTTTACCATATATGTTTGGGGTTTGTGGACAGTGGGGAATCTATAAATAATTTCATGAGGGGCTGGAATTGAATTATAAATTTTTGAGAGGTCGAAATGTAATTTTATCATGTATTAGTTTATGATTTCATCATTTTTAAAAAGGACTAAACATTTCTTTTCATTTTTGGGGGGTCATGGCTCCTACTTGCATTCCCCCTTATTCATGGATGTCTCTCTTAACAAAATCGTCTCTCACGGGCGAAGTCAAAATTTTTCTTAAAGGGGTTGAATTCGAATTATAAATTTCTGAGAGAGCTAAAAATGTAATTTAGCCATTGTATTGATATAAAATCTTACAATTTTCAAGGGATTAAACTATAAATTTTATTTTTGGAGAGGGCATAATTTAATTTAAAATTTTAGGAGGGTCCAAAATATAATTTTACGATTATTAACTTAAAATTTTGCAAATACTCAAGGACTAAACTGATCATATTATCACTTTAACATCAGCAACCGGTCATGTTAATCAATTTAAAGTTGAGGACTAAATTATATCAAATTGAAATAAAAAGATTAAATCTAAAATTTTAACATAGTTAAGGGACTAGAACCATAATAAGAGCAAGACGAAGTTTGTGTGTGTGCTGGTTTTTTTCTTCGTTTTAAGTTGAAATTTCGTAGTGGAAGAAGAAACGTTGACTTAATTTTGGTTGGCTGAATATTTTAGTAAACGAAAGGAGTTATGATGATATTTGATAGCAAATTTTGATTTAATAGATTAATGTTTTACTTATAAAAAAATTTGTTTTAAGTTTTATATAATATAAATTATTAGAATATTACATTTTTTATTACTAAGGATATAATTGTTATACCCTATCCAACTTGGACACATGGCAACATGAGAAGCGATTTGAGAAGCACCCATAGACGGTCTTTCACCATTCACTACCTAGTTGGTCATCTAGTGACCAGCCACCCGCATGCCTCAAACTTTTTATAAGGCCAATCATCCTAAACTACTAACTATCAGCGAATCCTTCATAAGGCCACTCCCCAAGAAGGGATCGCTGAAGCACAACAATCTCGTAATATCTCAATAAAGGGAATGTCAGAGTAGACTCCCACTTGATGACAGCCAACGTGTAAAGAACTTGCCACCTGGGTGGCCACATAAGCTGGCTACAACTTGTGTACTATCGATGCCATAGCACCACCTGGCATGGGTGCCTTCCCTCTATAAACATTTTAGGGCACGATGATAAAAGGATTTTTTTTCTTCTTCATTCATTTCTTCAACAATCTTAAGCATATTGCTTAGTACACAACCTCCTTCTCCTTCCTTAACTCCCTGCCCATACACTGGCTCTTCGCCTGACTCAAGTGAACCAACCTCTTTTTCTCCACCACAATCTCTTCCTTGTCTCCTCCATCAATATCAACATATTCTAAATTTTTTCTTTTTTTATAACAAAAAAGCTATGTTAAGAAACAAAAAATGTAAAAAATTTGCCTAATATTTTTATTTATTTTCTATATATATTTTAAAAAATAGGTATTCAATATTTCTATAGAAATAATATAGAGAGAAATTTTGGATGGTTTAAAAATAATTTGTCCTCATTTTCCTCTCACTTCATCTATTTTGAAACTTTTATCTATTTTTATTTTTATTTTTATATTCTTTATTATTTTATATATAATTAGGATAAATTTGGCAAAAGTATAAAAATTAAGGAATAAAATTATTATTATACTAGCTAAAAAATCCACTTTATCATTTTAAATTCTCTCAAAGACTCTAAATTATGTCTCAATATTTTGTAGTACATATTTTAGAGATGGAATTGAACTGATTGCAAGATGTTGGGGGTTTTGAAGTTTGATTGGATTTTCGATGGACTTGTGAGAGAAAAGTGAGATAGGTGTCAGAATAGGTACTCCAAGACGCTTTCTAACAATGAAATATTTAATGTGGGTTTGGATAAACGATACGTTTACCTACAGTTAGCGTAAAAACAACAGTGGCGATTCGATTAGAGTAGATACTGTAGCGATATTGTAGTGTGAGATAAAAAGTAAATTAAACGCACCACGCCGTACCCAATGCACATCCAAGCCCACCCTTAAAATAAATTAAGAAATTTAGAGAAGATAAAGCTAAATAACGATTAGATGGAGAAGATGATGAGAATCGAAAAAAATACTTAGAGATTAATCTGGCCCTCAAGGCATTGGTGAAGTATTTTTGTCTTTGGTCAACAACTTTGGTAGGACAATGTGCACTATGGGCAATGCATCAATGTTGTTATTGAAAACTATAATTTGGACCCAAGAATGAATGTAAGAAATTTTTTAGTGGGTCAAAATAAAATTAAAAAAATTTAAGAGGTTAAAAATATAATTTTATTATTTGTTACTTTTTTTATCATTTTCAAAGGACTAAATATAATTTTTTTTTTTAATTTTTGAGGGGATTAAAGTATAAATTTATCATATATTAACTTAAATTTTTATCATTTATAAAAGAACTAAATTGTGTTATTTTCACTTTTAGGGGCAGGGCCTCCCTTAACATCGCCCCTGCTTGGAGGTTAACTTAGTGTTACTTGTTTGTTGTCAATATACTAGGCCTTTTGGTTGTATAATTCTTAGGTTGGCCTATTCAAAATACCTATTTCACTGTTTAAAAAATAATAAAATAATAAAAATATTTTTAATTAATATTTATATATTTTTATAATTAAATTTAAATATTATTTTTTATTATTTAAATTAAATTCAGAATTCCAGATCAAGGTGCAAAAATTATTGTCCAAGTCCAACCCAAGTTAGATTGGGTCTATCGGGTTGGGCAAGTTACTCGACCATTAGACAAGTCTAGTTGGCATAACACCCTTTAAATTAAATATTTCAATGAATTTCACGTCTATACTATTATTAAGAGTTTGTCTTAATTAATGTCGCCTGTCAATCAGATCCAACTCAATTGTGAAATTACTAAAAACTCATTATTTTTATAAATAAACAAATATTATTTTGAGGGTATTTTTATTTTCTTCTTTTTTTATATTTTTATATAAAATCTAGAAAAATGCATGCATATAATGTGATTTAAGCCCAATCCATCGTGATCTACATTATCTCAACTTTACTATTTTGACCAAAGTTACATTCAATTTTCATATATATTTTTATTCTTTACATTTTCTTTCCACCTATATCGTGGAAATTGATAACGCCATTAGTTGTTGACGTTAAAGAGATGGCATAGGATTCTTTTACTATCATTTGGTTACACAATCCGAGCCAAAAGAAAATTCAATCAACCATATTCAACCAATAATAAATTTATATGTCAGTTGAATATTTAAGAATATTTTAAAAAAATTCATATTATCACTTTAAGATCAAGATCTAATAGTATTATCATTTTGGATCGAGTCATAACATTATAAAAGTAGAGGCACCAAATTAAATCAGATTAAAATAAAAGGACTAAAACCAGATTTAGACCTTTTTATCGCCAAGCATTGATCAATCACAGAATGATGTCTCAAGTTCATTGCTTTGGCATTTACCAGGTTTTCTTGGTAAAACAGGTAGCTGAAATTACCTTGACATGGCTCCTAAAATACAGAAAGGGAATGAGATGAAGAAATTAAAACTGATTATGCAATGCTAAATAGGCACATAATCATAAACTTAATTCACCAAAAATAATGACTCTATACACACTCACTAGCCACACTGTATCTATTGGCAACCCTTCAAAGCCAACAATGCAGCTCCATAGGCAGCCTCGGTTTGAGTTGCTCGACTCACAGGTAGACCGTGTACTCTCTCTCGAATCTTTGTCCATTTGTCATTCTTTGCACCGCCTCCGGCAGTGAACACTTCATCGACTTGGGTCGCGCCTAGATCCTTCAACAACATGTATGCCTTTGCC
Source organism: Gossypium australe (assembly GCA_005393395.2). NCBI lineage: Eukaryota > Viridiplantae > Streptophyta > Magnoliopsida > Malvales > Malvaceae > Gossypium > Gossypium australe. The sequence continues at coordinate 93,356,375 of CM016618.1, read as the reverse complement.
TAATGTATATCTCACCAAATTAAGGTGCAATTTAGAGTTAGCTTTCATCTGTACTAGCAAATAGAATGTTGAACAAGGAGCTATCTCTTTGTACCTCTATACGGGCGATTGATTCCAAAATGCCATGCAAGTACTCCACGTCACTTTCCGGTCGTGGATGTAACCTGAACAAAATCGAAAACTCGATAGAATTTTGATCCAAACACAATGTTTGTAAAAGCTATGTTGATATCTGACTCTTCCTTTTTTTCTTTAAGTGTCCATGTATAATGTATACCCGTACATGGGTGTGGGGATAGAACTCTCTAAGACCCTCCAAATATAAGGAATAACTTAGAAAACTAAAAATCCCTGTGTAAGATATATATCCTTATACAATACTGACACACCCGAGTCCAAATAACATGGTTCCCCCTCTTCCATGTTCCAAACAAGCATTCTCACAATTCACCTAATGAATATGCCAGTCACTGGATTTCTTATGCAGTCAACTAACTTCAAAATCCTCAACAGTTCTCAATAACACATCGTTATCGAGAACTGTAGAGTATCCTAGAACAATGTTCTAATGTGAAGAGAGAGATTAAATACCTAGGCTCCATCTTCGGCTTTGCCACGGGAAACCTCTCTCCAACTGATTTTAGGGGATAGTAGTCTAAGGGAGAGGCCTCCATGGGATTAATATGTTCACTCAGTTTTTCCAATTGCTCATCACTGAAATTTTCCTTTAAAACTGCTCCGCCAGTATTCGAAGCTCCTCCGACAAGCCACTTATCGTCAAGGCGATGACTGTACACTCCGTATCTTGCATCCTCTATCCTAGTAGTACTTAGTAGTTTAATTGCAAGGGTTGAACCCAAAGAGGTAACCTACATAAAAATAATAACCAAAATTGCTGTTGAGGTCCCCAAAAAACAGCTGCAAAATGCACCATGGCAGTCAATAGACAAGAGCCTTATAATTTTACAAACAGAATTATAGCAGAAAGATGCTTGTCTATAGTTACTTTGGCAATAATGAACCCCATATGACACAGCCTGATGAATATATGTATGACAACCAAAAACAAAGACGCTTCCCATTTCCTGATAAAACACAAACTAAAGAGTAAGTCAGAAAAAAAAAAATACAAACCGCTTTCCCAGGTTTTGTTGCTCGTGCTGCAAGAAAGGCCGCTATGCTATCAGTGGTCCCGGTACATACAATACAATCTTCTGAAAAACCTGCTATGAAAGTGTTAGTAAAATATTAATGGCAGTTTCAGCAGCTTGGGCAGGTTTAACTTGCAATCAAAGAATCAACAACAATCAGAACAAATAAATATAAAACTCAGAGCTATCATCACTTCATAATGCTTAACTCTTTAACAGGAGCTAATTCTCAAATAGAACTACTCCCAATGTAAATGCAAAATCTTACATTCTGAGGAGTGAAAAATATAATGCTTAAACCCCGAAATTTCCTGCCCTTTGAACCATCTAGGGAGGCACAGAAAGATATTTAATGGAACAAATTTGTACCAAATTGTGTTCTAATATCGCCTTTCAAATGGCCGATTGAAGTTCCCGGCGCCTTGACCGTAGGTAAAAGTTGAGCATAAGGCTGAGATAACAACCAATCTGGATAGGAGTCAGCTTCGGGATCATAACCAACCTAGACACACATGAAGCAATATCTTAGTCATTTATTGCTTAAATTTGTTCTAGCCTGTAGATTACCAGTTAGGAATCAAAATCCTATACAGTGACTAACGAGTTATTGCATGCAAGACCTTCAGAGCGTTGTTATAATCAGAAACTCCAAGCTGACCATGAAGAAGCCACAACAACCAATCAGCTTGGTGTAATAACATTGTGGATTTTTTGTCTGAATTGTCATTGTTCCACCACGAAACAAGCTTGCACAGAGTAGATGAACCAGAGCACACTGTATGGTTTATAGGAGCAATGGACTTTACCAATGGTAAAGCGTCAGGACAACTCTCATTGTAGAGGTAAGGTCTGGCTAATGGTTCTCCTGTTTTGCTGCAGGTGATAAAATTCATACACCATATTGAAATTCAATCCAGTAATTGAGGAGGAAAATGCCACATAGATCAGCAAATGGTAATGTTTAGTTCTTTTAGATAATCACCTGTCAATGATCAGCGTAGTGGCAGAAGTCCCATCGAGAGAAATGGAAGCAACAAGAGGCCGGAGATGAACCGGAACATCTTCAAGCAAAGAGAAAAGAGTTGTTTTCCATGACAGCGCCCAATCCAGGGAGTCTTGCTTCTTTCTAGACAAAGAGAAACAGCTTAATCAAATATGATCACAAATCCAAATTTTCAAACTCTTAAACACATGCAATTTGTAAGGAACAATTTAAATCATCCAAGCAACTTAAAAACTAGCGTGAAACATTATATCAAGGGTTTTTTTTCTTTTTAATTCTTACCATGTAATTAGGGTACTCTCTCTTTCCTTCAGCATGAATTGTCCCTTGCTTGTCAATCAAAGCATACCTAGCACCAGATGTACCGAAATCCATTCCAAGGTAAAGCCTTTCACTAGCTTGAAAACCCATTTCTTGATTCTCAATCTTACATCCAACAGACATAGTTCTCAGCTTTACTGACTTCTCTATACTCTTCTCCCATGGCCGAGTTCTTACATTCAACTTCCTTGAACTACAACATCCTGGAGGAAGGGTGCAAACGATTACTCAATCAACCCTTGGCAATAGACATCATGTTATATACACCGTTTAAATCAGTGAATGACCATTAGACCCGAATTTTATGGATGTCAAAGAGTTACTACTACTAAAATAAACAACTTACAAAAACTTTACAGTGACATCTTAATATGCAGAACATATACGAATTAAGAGAGACTTGAGAGGGAAAAAAATACCTGGTTTTGGGGACAATGGATAAAGCAGGATGGAGGGGGTGGATGAATGGGTAATAGAGCCAAGCATGTTTTGGCACCTTTGTTGTGTTGGCTTTCCTGTCTTTCACACTGTGAGCTTGTAACGGATAATAGGGAATTTTATTGAATACCGTTGCTGGAACTCGGATTATTGGACCGATTGATTGTGTGTGCTTTAAGCTCCACCCTTTAATTGGACTGGGCTAGATAAACAGGCTTCACCCACTTTAGTTCAATTTGTTATTTTCTCATTCATTGAGTTTTAACTCAATTGGCATGAATATTATTGTCAATGCAGGAGGACATAGATTTGAGTGCGCTCAAGCACATTATCCTCTTATTTATTTATGGGTTGAGGAGAGGCTATGAGTAGTTGACACGATGTTTAGAACTATTCATTGCCTTTCCCAACGCATAAATAGAAGGATAATGCATTTCAGCGCACTTGAAGTCACTCCTCATGTATTAACAATAATGCCCATACCAATTAAACTAAAACTCAATCGAATTTTTTTTTTAAATATATTTTTAAGTTATTTTCACAAGTTTATATATAAATATTTACTTTATATTATAAATATTAAAACTAATTATGAATTAAATAAAAATTTTGGTTTGATTTGAATAATAATGGGTTTTAATCAAATTAAATTGAAGTAATTGATTTTATGTATTTTTTCTCAATCCTATAATAAACTTTTGAAATTATACATCTCTAGTTTTTCAAAACTTTTTTTTTTTCTAACATTTTTTACTCTCTCTTGTGACTACAATAATTTAGTATATCTACTAACATGTCCAATATTTCCGGTGATTGATAAAAGAAAAACCTGAATAAAAATTTTATTAAAAAATAAAACCTATTTGTTGAGTACTCTTGAAAATAATTAAATATTCTCACCTGTTAATTAGTATAATTTTACAAGGCTTGTGGAGTTATATGTTTCAGATTTTCAATCAAATAGTGTGACTTCGTAATGAATAAGTGTTTTTTGTCCTGACAACGCGATGCCACGTCACGACGTGACGATGTGCACTTCAATTTTTTTTGATTTTCTTCTCCTAAATAAACTTTATATTTAGTTTCTCACTTAAATTATGGTTAACCAATGAGTGTTGTAATTATATGTGCTATAAATTTCAGCCTATAAATAGGCCTTAGTTGCTTTATATTTTACACAACAGAAACATTTATATTGAGAGAATTGTATTTTTTGTTTTCGAAGGGTTTATTCTTTTAGGTTTCGGGTTTTCCTTTAATTCTCTTCATCTTTGTATTCTCATTTATTATAATGAAATATCCTTTTGCCCGTGATTTTTCTTCTTCTTGTAAAGAGTTTTTCCACGTAAAATTTATTTATTCTATATTTTTTATTATAGTTTATTTACTTGTTCGTTGCATAATCCGAGTTAATTCCCAACAAAGCTTTTAAATATTTTTTTTATTGAAATAAGATTTTTAAATAGATTGATTGATTGAGTTGGTTTTTGATATACAAACTCAATAACCCTTTAATTATTTTTAAAACGATTCAATATATTTAGGTGAAATAAATGGTTTTAAAATATTTTAATTTAAACAGTTGTATTAATAATTTCTTAATCTTATTAATGGTTATTTAAAGAGTAAAAAATAATAGTTTTATTTTTAATCAAATCATTAATACTAAATTTATAATTAAACGTTGAATTAAATGATTAATGTCGCTACACTTTTATATGCTTTGCAGTGGGTCTTTTGGGATTACTCTTTTGTCTACCTACGTGCTTTATGCTGATTCTTTTTGGATGATAGGATTAAAGGTGATCTAAAAGGTTGTTTACTTTTGCAAATATTAAAAAATAAAAAAAGTTGAAATACACCGTGTTCTATTTGAGTAAATTGTAAGTAAGATCTCGAGTTTAAATATTATAGATAAAGAAAATAACATTTTGAGAACTTCGTCATTCGTTTATAAATCTAATCTCATTTGATTTTATATTTAATCCAAATCTAATGTGATTACTAAATACTGAAAATAGATATCGAAAGAGACTTTAGAGGTTAATTTTTTAATAGGTAGTGTTTGATGCTTTCAGTACTGTTTTGGGTTGTAGCTAGGTGTTAATATCTTTTCATTCTCAATGAATATAACATAAGAGAAAAAAGTAGAGAGGTGGTTGATTTAGCCAATTCAAGGCAACAAACCAAACTTTATATATCAGAATTCCTACTGACAAATTGATTGGGAAATGATACTTGTAACCCTATGAAGTACTCTATATGAGATATTATATAAATTAGATATGAAAAAATATAGACTATACATCAAAAGTGGAACACCCCCCCCCCCCCCCCCCCAAACATGTGAAACGAGACAGGTAAGGTCTAGCATGTGAGCCATTGCTGTTAGCAACTCAAAAGCAAAGATAAAAAGAGAGAGAGGTGACAGGTATGAGGGTTATGTTCTCTCACAGGGCTCACAATGCCAGCACTTAAAGTTCACATTTCGAAATCATTAGGCCACCAAGAGGACCCCCCCCCCCTACACGAAGCCCCTCTCTGCACATGCTCATCAGTAAAATGGAAATGATAACCTCACACAGGTCTCACCCTTTTACCATTATTCCCCATTCTTTGCTTGCACTTCTTTCTATGGCATCATCAAAAAGATTTTGCACACGAGAGGATTGATTTTATCTTGTATGAAGTTTACGAACGGTGGAAAAGCAAAGCCAAAATTGGGTTGGAACTAGGGTTTTAAATAAAGAGCGCGACCTTTATTCATGTTTATTTCTTTATTTTTTTTATTTTGTTCATGTTTGATTTGTGTTCATTAAAATTATAAAATTAAACGTAGATAATGACGTTAAAAAAACTACGGATAGAGGAGGAGAAATTTATTAATATTGAAAAACAAATGATACAAGAGAAGTTTCAACTATATATATTTAAATGTTGAAAAATATTATTCTAACAAAAGTCAAATAGAAAAAGAATAGTTCTATACGGATTTAATTTATGTTGTATAATCTGTATCGCGGGGGCTCCACCCCGCAACCCCAATCCAACTTTGTGCCTAATGGGGATATGTCGCAAGCTACGGCCTTTCGCCCCCACATGTACCATTATTTTGTCATTGTATTTATTTCTTCAACAAGTGACGGGATTCGGGTCACACAATCTTTAACAAAAGTTTTCAAATCTATATTTATGTTCGAACATTAAATGAACATATTCATGAATATATAATTAAATGTGTTTAGCAACATTAAAAATGTTAGTAGAAATCGTGTCCAAAATAAAATTTACTGTGAACTATATATATAAAGAGAGAGAGAAACATCTTTTTTTTTAGATATAAATAAAAATAAAAATAGCAATAGTAATAAAAGAACTTTATGAATATAAATGAACTGATCATATTTTGTTCGTATTTCATTTAATAAATAAGTCTCAGAATATTTTTCGTGTTCACTTGTTTAACTTGATAAACATACATAAATAAATAGAAAACGAGATGCTTTGTTCATTTACAACCTTAAAGTACTATTGGATAGCCAAAGTTGAAATTTAGGTAAATTTTTAAAATTTATTTTACTTGATTCAAAATATTATAAAATAATAAATATTTTTATTTAAATCTAATTATTAAATATATAAATAAAACCAATGAATAATAAAATCGAATTACGAATATTTTATCTTTGACATTTTAATTCAAGATTTAAGTTTAAAAAATCTTGGTCCAAGCTTTTGATTTTCTTTTACATATTTGTCTGCTTTTAACTTGCAATGGGTTTTTATCCCTAAGTGGTTGGTCAGTTCAAAGGAACCCACTTTTTAGCCCAGTCTTAAATTTGGACCCACATATATTGTCTTTTGTATATTTACTATTTTTGAGGTTCAATAATGTACATGATTATGTTTAAATTTGGAAAAATTTAGTTAGGTCTTAATCTTAAATAGAAGAAAGAAAAAAGAAATTGCACCAATTCCATTTTAATTTTGTCCTTATGTCACGGGCCACGAAATAAAGCTCGTGATTATTGCATCCATAAAGTTCTATAGAGGTCTACTAATCAAATGAGGCTTATTTGACTTGTTTAAACTGATCCGACTTGTGAAATATATGAAGAAGCCCATGTACTTAAAGCTTTGGTGGTCTAATAAAACACTCCACTAAAATTAGAATTATCAGAGTAATTGATGTAAATACTAAGGAATAGAGATGTGTAGAATTTAAATCCATTAAGACTCTCATACTATAGATATGCATAAATATTGACCATCGATATAACTTAATCTGTACCATTAAATTTGGGAGAGCTCAACTATAAATAGAAGCATTCCCCTCATTTTTAAGCACTCGGTTGTAAACCTTTAAAATAATATAATACTTTTGAGAGCATTTACTCGAACACTTGGTTTGTAGCTTATTTCTTTTTAAATTTGTTTCGCTATATTTTTCAATGCCTTCAAGTATTTTTGAAAAAATTCTTTTTTCTCAAAAGTTAGACTGAATTAAGCGAATTTGAAGTAAAGAAATTATCTAAAACTGCACAAATTGTAAGACAAAAGTTTAGCCTTTTTGTTTTCTCTGTTTACTCGAATTCCTTTCATTTTCAGTTCTTTATCTTGCTTTTAAGCCTGAGGTTTTCATTGTTGTCATAGACCCATCTCCAAGTTTCCCTTCACATAAATATTGCATCACATATTTGATTTTAAAGCAATACTCATGAAAGCATTGGCTTTTTTCCCCTCCAAACAATCAAATACTTTACCTTTGTTTTCTTCTTTTTCTAACATCAGCTCATTATTATTATTGTGTTCTCCGTCCTCGTCTTATGTGTATATATAAAAATTGATAATTTATGAACAAGTGATAGGGTGTAATGGTAAGGTATATTGTACTTTTAATGGGAAGATTTAGGTTCGAATCTTGGAGACGACATTGTTGAGAGGAATAGCTACGGACCTCGAATATGAACAGTAAAACGAACATAAATAATATTTTAAAAAATAAAAGTAGAGTGAAAGTTGACTACCTAAACAAATTTTTAATGTTATCGATTCTCATTATAGGTTCTGATCATATCTATTTTTTTAGACAAAAAATGCTTAGAACTACCTCCTCAACCCGTAAAAAGGAGAATAATACGCTTTAGCGCACTCGAACCCACGTCCTCCTATATTAACAACAATATCCATACCGATCGAGCTAAAACTCACTCAATTAAATTTTAATTATTAAATTAAAATAATAAAGAGATTTAAATCTTAAAAATAAAATAAAATATTAATTTTCAAACATACAATATCATCAAGAGCATACCTAAACAAATCAAAACGTATAGAAATAAATTTATGCTCAATATTACATTTTTTGTTAGCCATTTTTAAATCTTGTTAGCATTCACTTTGATTTTTTTTATTATTTTCATTTTATTTTAATACTAATATTAGAACCTAAACCCTAAACATTTACTTTGGTCAAACATAGATTTTATTTTTTTACGAAGACATGCACTGAAAAATAAATTAATTATGAAATTATTCATGATTGTGAGTATGATCCAAGAATGATAAAACCAAATATGTAATAATATATATATAGTTTTAATTCTTCTAGGACCATAGCTTACGGATGAAGTTATAGGTAATGAAAGTTTATTAGTCTACCGGCAGTACCATTAGACCATAAATAAAGGGTTTTGATTTTAATATCTTCTTTATTTATATTTTTTTCACTTAACAGTATTTTATTAGGGGAGAAATTATTTTATAAACCTATTCCATCGCATTATTCACGGTCCATTTTCAATTATTTAATGATATTTCAGTAAGTTTTTTCATGTCATTAATACATAATTTTGGTAAATTTTTACCTTGAACTTAGAATTCTGATTCTTGAACCATGAATACTAAACCTTGAACTTGAACTCAAACTTTGAATCCTAAGCTCGAACATAAACACAAACCCTAAACCTTAAGGTCCATGGTCGGGGTTTGTGGTTCAAGAATCGGTGTTTAGGGTTCATTGTTCATAATTTGATGTTCAGAGTTTGGGGTTCAAGATTTGGTGTTTATGGTTTGGGTTTATGGCCTAGAGTTTAGTGTTTAGTGTTCAATGTTCGGGTTCTTAGTTTAAGGTTTAGAGTTCAAGGTAAAAAAAAAATTTATCAAAATTATGTATCATGACATAAAAAAATTTGATGAAATGTTATTAAATAATTGAAAAGATACCACGAATTTTAAGGTGAAAAGAGTACCTAAAATAAGTTCCCATTATCAAAGTATCAAACCTCTCGAGGAATCACCGAAAATTTAAATTATTCCTAAACATCAAAACATTATAGTTAAAAATATTAATATTACTAGTTTTCTTTCTCAAGTGATGCACAGATTTAATGTGGGTATAAAACTATTTAGAATATAATATACCGAATTAATCCCCTTGATATTTTATCTACTGACTTGTATTCATGTATTTAGATGTCGTGCATGCCTTAAAGCATGGTTTTTGTTGTTGGACAAATGAAAATATATGTAAGATAATGGTTAATTATGGGGATCAAGATTATAATGTTTTGAATTTTTTTACATATATTTTTGTTTCAAGAAAATATTCAATGAAATTGAATCACATTTGCAGCAACAAAAGGTTGAATGCAAGTGGCTTTTAGCAATTACATATGGTAATGAATTTTATAGATGTTAATCACCTTAATTGAAGTTTAATTAATAGGTGAATAACGAGAATTAAGTAAATCAATCGAGTTTAATAAATATTGAAAGAAATCGTAAAAGGTGGAAACTGATTATAGTACATAATAGACAAATAACCTTGAAACAAGGAATAAAGGTAGATGTTAACTATTTTGCATGTGGTTGAGATCATATATATGGTATGATAGTTATTATATTTATATGTTTGATATGATGTTCTGTCGGGAGACTTAAAATTATTGACATCGAGTCAATTGAGTATTAATTCAGTTGATATTGTTAATATAAAGAGGACATAAATTTGAGTGTACTGAAATGTATTATCTATTTATTTAAAAGATAGAGAAGATAGTTGTAGACATAATATAATAAAAAATTAAAAATCTTAATGTAATGTTGAAATTATTGAAAGCATTAAATAAGGAAGTCAGTTGCGGGAGTGGAGGACAGTAACGTCCACCTCGAAATGAAGTTATTTGAACATAATAATGCCAGGCTAGGGATGTGGAGCCGTAATAGTTGGGCACGAATAGGCTCTTACAGCGGAATGCTCGCCAAAATGCAAACTATATTATCTGCGGGTGCGCCTACGCAATTGGGTAACTTGGGTTATAAAACTATACTAAAAATATGGGGTTGCTTTCACTAGTAATATAAAATTGTAGGCCTTGGATACTGTCTAATACAATGTATCATATAATATCATTGTAAAACTTTGGTTTACTAAAACTATACCATAAGGTCTAAATTTATGTGACATTCAACGTTAAATCAAAAGACTTGTCAGACAATGACAGTTCAGTTATATGGGAAAAGTAAATGCAATATGAAAAATATAAGTGTGAAGAGAACGAAAATGAAGCCTTTGTAGTTATTTAAGAGGTATCCAAACCATAAACATCGTTAAAAAGTATAAAAGAGAGAATCATTTGTGAATAGGAATATAGTTGGTGGAGATTTGGTATTATTTATTTAAAGGAAAAAGTAAATTAGTTTATATTCATTAGATTAAAGAATAAATTAATTTTTTCTGTAAAAAAATTTATCCATTTTTACTATTAAAAACTGACGTGGTTGATTATATAACCAGATCGTTACACGTGGTGTGCAGGGGTGAAGCTAGAAATTTTTTAGGGGGCCGAATGAAATTTTAAATTTTTATAATCTATATATTTATAATTTTTAAAGGATTAAATCGAATTTTTATAATTTTAGGGGGCCAAAGTACAATTTTTTTAAAAAATTTAGAGGCCTAAATAGTAATTTTTCATTTTAGGGGGACCAGGGCCCATGCCAGCCCCTTAGATTCGCCTCTAGTGGTGTGGCACGTGTACTTTATGCTGATTTACAATGACTAGTTTTTAACAGCAAAAATTGATGGAATTTTTAATAAAATAATCAATCTACTCTTTGAATTGATGTATAAAGATTAATTTGTCCATGTTTTGAGTATAAGGGACAAATTGCAATCAGACTTGTAGTACAAAGGACCTCCATATTAATTTTACCGACTCTTATCCTATCTTTAAAATTCACCAGCGTTGTTAGAATTGAACTAGATAAATTGAATCATGAATTAATTGGTATACAATTTCAAACAAATAATGTTGAATTGGTTTCTAAACGAACTGTTTGAAGCAGGTTAAAATAGAAAATCAATATAAAAAAATGATTATTGAGTCGATTTTATAATTTTATAATTATTTATTTAATTATTACTCAATTGGGGATTAAATTAACGGTTTGGTCGATTTGATTATTGGTCCAATTATTAAAATATTAAATTAGACTAAAACAACCAAAAAAAAAAAAGGGAAAGGAGAGTGGGGGAACGCTACACCATTTCCCTTGCTTGGATTTTTTTATTATTATTTAAGCGAAGAAGTTAAAGGCTGTTGAATATTCAATGCTCTGTCTTGAATTATTTAATTTTTGTTTAACTCTGATTTGTGGAAAATTTGAAAAAAAAAATGTAAGGTGTAATATCATTTTTATCTTGTTAATCTTGTACATAAATTATATTATTAAAAGAATATTATTGAAAAAAAATAATTATAATCATTTTTTTTCATTTCTATTGTAATTCTCACTCTTCAAATATTACTCTTTGAGAATACTCCATGAATATCACTTACTGGAAATTCAGACCCACCTGCAGGAGCAACCACAAACATTGGGGAGACCTCTCGAAACACTAAATACACGAACTCCTTGAACCAAACATGTTCATACATAAATCATACTAGAATCTCACCTAATCGTCACCCTAGTAGTCACAGTTAAGCCCAAAGTTTCCAAAGCAGGCCAACTAACATAATCACCCTCGATTAGGTGACTACTAGGGTCTTTGCATCCATTTACTAATCTTAACTACAGAAACATATACACATATATAATTTCCTTCTAATTTTCTTTATAATTTCTTTATTCAAATATAGTATTAAATTACAAAATCAATAAATTGACTTTTTTCAGAAATAACCTAAATAAATTAATTATTTACGAAAATGACTCACTTATAAAATCATGTACGAAAATAAACTCGTTTAGAACAGTGAACCTCGGGGCCGCTATTGCCATTGACAGCACCACCCATTCTAATGGGCGAATCATTTGGCTGGTTTTAAAAAATAATAATTTTTTTGAGTGTCACTGTTGTATATATTCATAATTAAGTTAAGTTATTTTTGAAAAAAAAGCCGAATAATGTTTTAGAAGCAAGTGTAACTTGAGATGTCTTGAAGGAATTATTTTGCATTTTATTTTTCTCATAAGCTTTCACCTCGGTGAAAGGATATGCTGGTTGTTGGATGGAACTAGAGGCAAACAAAAACAATTAAAAAAAGAACAATTAAGAAGCTGGCATTATTACTAGTAAACCACTTTAATGAATACAATTTATAACGCTCCACTTGAAAACCAGTCTCACTTAGAATGCACAGTTTGATTTGTGAGTGTTGATTAATTGATCTGAAATTGGCCTATAAATACTGCCATAAATACTTCACTATATGAACGGTAATGATCTTGATTCTATGGTGGACGTGGTTGTACCGGAATAATCGCTTCCTATGTGCAACACATCCATTAGCTCTGCTGCATCCTCATTCACACAAAGCCTAAATGGATGACAGTGGCTGTGGCGAGAATCACCACTGATTTAAATCCTACGCGTAACGCGTAAAGACAAACATCACATGGGAGAATATCTCTCATCGCCACATCTCCACCGTTTATTATTATTTTTTACAAAAAATTTTATTACGAGATAATATCTTCCTCTTTAATATGAAAGAGCTACGAATAGTTTAAACATTATACAGAAAACTCTTCAAAAAATTTACTTTTATATTTTTAAATTTTTTCAATTGTACATTTTTATTACCTTATTACCAATAATTAATAATTTTCAAAATAATAATTATCTATTAAAAGTTCCCTTGGTATTAATTAACTGTGCTTAAAATATTTGTAAGTAAAAATACTATAGAAGTTTTTGTACTACAAGTTGGATTATATTTTGTACTCTCTATTTAAAAAATAGGTAAACTAGTCATTGTACATTAGATTAAAGAGCAAATTAGTCATTCTGTTAAAAAATTATTCATTATTATTAGTTAAAAATTCCTGCATATCAGAATGAAGTACACGTGACACATTAAATGTAACTATCAGGTTATTCTATTAGTCATACCAGTTTTCAACCATATAAATGATAAATTTACTATTTAATTTAATATTTAAGAATTACTTATATTTTAAATAAAAAAATACAAGTTTACTCCTAATAAAGGGCTTCCATGAGAATTTTACCATTTATTTTCCAATTTGTCTTACTCCTAATCTCAGCCCCGCGGTTATTCCCGCTCATTTTGGTCACTTACTTTTTATTCAAAAATCTCTCAACTAATCCTTCAGGGGTCCATTAAACTCCCAGCTACTCTCTCACCTTCCACGTCACCGTCAATCTCCACGTCACTTACTCACTTTTTTTAAGAAAACTAATAATTTCAAAATTGTGAAAATTTCAAAATCAGAAAAATTACATTAAAACACACACAGAGACACACTAGCCCATCGTCCTCTTTCTCCCACCAGTGGGTCCTTTGGATTGGAATCCCTTCATTTAAATTTCATGTCTTCAACTCATTTTAAAAAATATTTTCGTCTCTCTGCAACTCATTTTTTTGTCATAAAGTCACTAGAAGAAGCCATCTCCCGTCTTCTTGCTTTCTATTATCTTTGCAAGCAATAAAGCGTTAAATAAATTTTCTCTTTAAAGAAAAAAAAAAGAAAGAAAAGGAAATGCTATTCGCTTTTGTGTGTCAAGACATGTGAACTTACTGACACATTCGCTTCTTGTTCTTCGTTCTTCATATTCTCACGCATTCTCTTTACCGAGTTACCGACTCAGTGAGTGCTTCTTAAATGGCCTCTTCTTCTCGAGCAAGGAGCAGTTCGCCGTTTTCGTATCGGAAAACTCCCAGTCCGTTCTCTTCAACTTCTTCAACTTCATCGTTTATGACCAACAAACTAATGCCTCGTACGTGCTCTTCGTCGGCGTCTTCCTATTTCAATTCGGGAGGTGGATATGGTACTCGATCCATGACACCGAGTCGGTCCAGGTATAATTCGACGTACCAGGGTTCACGCGGTTACAATGCTCACTCACCGGTTTCTTACGCCCCGGAGGAGATAGTTGGCGAGCCGATGGAAGCGTCGAGATCGGGAGATAGTATTTCAGTTACGATTCGGTTTCGGCCATTGAAGTAAGTGTAGATCTGAGTGTAGCTGGTGAGATCTGTGTAGTGAATTCTTTTTCGATTATATTGCTGTCAGTGTTTTATGTTCAGGTAATGTATGTGTTTTTGATTTATTTACTCATTTTTATTTTGTCTGGTTATAGTGAAAGGGAATTTCAGAGAGGGGACGAGATCGCGTGGTATGCGGACGGGGATAAGATTGTGAGAAATGAGTATAATCCAGCTACATCTTACGCATTTGGTAATTTCCTAATTGCTTTTCACTTTTACTGTTGAAACTTACTGCCGATAGTTTCCCCAACTTTTTAGTGTCAGTTTCGAAATTGATTAACTATCCCTTTGAAAAGTACTGCAATTAAATGAAGTGATTTATATTATTTTGTTGGGCGATTTGGTGGTGTTGCATTAGGTAAATCAAAGTTTAATTTATAAAGATTTTATAATTTTGTTAAAACTGATTTAGTATGAATACAATGTTTAACCCTTGCAATGATGTGGATTGCGAATGAAGGTTATTGTTTTTTTTTTTTTTTTTTTGATAGACAGAGTATTTGGACCTCATGCAACTTCTCAAGAGGTCTATGAAATAGCTGCTAAACCAGTAGTGAAGGCTGCAATGGAAGGTGTTAATGGTATGAAAATGAATTAAATATTGATTTGTTTAAGTTCATTTCTAATTGAAGTTTAAAAAAAAACCTAAAAGATTAATTGATTGGAAGTCACTTATTGTCATGTTGCTCAATCTTGTTGGTTTGCGTCAATTCTGAAATTATATTACGTTCTCAATTGAAGCTAATATTGGCTTGTTGGAATTATAGGAACTGTTTTTGCTTATGGTGTTACAAGTAGTGGGAAGACGCACACCATGCATGTAAGCTTCGCACCAAACTTCTTTCATCTACTGTTTCCTATTTTTCTTGGGAGTGTCATCAGAATTCTTATAATCTGGTCGTGCCAACTTTTGTTGCTTTGTATGAAGTAGATATCGTTTTTTATTATAGTATCAAATTCGGTTGTAAAACTGTACACATAGTATTTTAGCTGTAGCAAAGTTACAAGTTTATATAACATTTTATTGAATTTTCTTGATAGGGAAGTTGCGGAAGGGAACTCCTAAGATAAATAACCATAATATGGATTTTCTTCCCCAAATGGTACCTTTCAAGTATACAATCTAAAATCTATTGGCAATAAATATGGGATAGCACCACTTAAGACTTCCTTGATGTGGACAACCTCAAATGGGGCTGGAAGAACAGCATAACAAATCTTGTGCTTTGATATCATCTTAAGGATCTTGTCTATAAATAATTGGTAATAGGTGGAAGGTCCAACTTTGATATAAGTCCACAGGAAATTCAATACTTAGCAGATAGGTCATGACACCACTTAACAATACAAATATCGAGTTGCAAACAGTAGATATATTGCACAATGCAAATTTGCAACACCTCTTTCTGGGCATAAGCACTGCCTTTGAGTTTTTTGAAAGCACTCTGTTCTTTTGTCACTTTGTGCTTAGAAATTTGAGAACCTTAATCCAACTCCTAAATTTGCTTTCACCATGTTGTTCATTGATCAGAACATCTTTTACTTAAATATAAGTACTAAAGAACTGAACCATGTCTTCATTGTCAGCTTAAAATTTTATACTGTCTGCATCTCTTATACACCATGAGAAATGAAACTATAAAGGAATTTTGAATTCGTGTTTCAAGTCATATTTACCATCTAACTTTTGCAATAGAGCTGTATGCTCATTTGGACACTGTTTTTCTGAAACAAAAAAAAGAATGATTTTAGTAGTATACTCTTGAGGTTTTTTATTTATATTACTATTCCAATCCAATTAATATTAACAAGCTTGGCATGATACATCCTTAAAAATTTCAATATTTTTCTATGTTCTTCAGTATGGGTCTTATGTGTGTGATCCTATCACATAACTATATGATCATTCCTGTCATCTTACTTTGACTTGTTTCTTTGATCATATATATACACAGGGAGACCATAATGCTCCTGGCATTATACCATTGGCAATAAAGGATGTGTTCAGCATTATCCAAGATGTAAGTGTTATAACATCATTTATTAGGCCTAACTAGATAACTGCAAGATTGATGCCATTTTTCCATTCCTTTTCATCAAGTATTGACCAACTCTGCTTATCATTCAGACTCCAGGGCGAGAATTCTTGCTACGTGTGTCATATCTTGAAATCTACAACGAGGTAAATTGCACTTTTAAGTTTATGATTATATTTATGAAATGGCCTTGAAGTTAGAATTTCAGTTTTCACATATGTTACTGCTGTTTATTTTTTGGCTTAGTGAGATGTGAGAATGGTTTTGTTCAATTATTAATTGTATAACCTATGTGGTTCAATATCGGGCCTTCAGTTCCTTTCCTTCTAAGCACCAACTGTTTTGGTTTGATTTTGTGGTATTTGCTTCTTATATCAGGTGATAAATGACTTACTTGATCCAACTGGTCAAAATTTGCGTGTTAGAGAAGATGCCCAGGTCTTTTGCTCAACTTTTTAAAATTTTTTGCATTGTTGTTTGGCTTATGACTTCGGTCTTATTTTCTCAAAAAGTGACATGCAACGCAAAGACACTATTTGTCACATGTAATATCAATCTAAAGGATCCCGAGTGGCTCCAGGTTGAGATTGTCAATGATACAATAAAGTTGCTGATTTAAATGCTTGCAATCAATGTAATCAGTTTTGTATTCTGCTTATGTTAGCATTATTTTTTTAGGGAACATACGTTGAGGGCATAAAAGAAGAAGTGGTTTTGTCTCCTGGGCATGCCCTTTCTTTTATTGCTGCAGGGGAAGGTGCTTTCTGGGGTTCCTATTGCTCTTTTCCCGCCTATTATATGAAATGAATGATCTATTTGTGAGAGTTTTTCTACTAATTTCCAATTTGTTTCTTTGTGGGCAGAGCATCGTCATGTTGGTTCAAATAACTTCAATCTGTTCAGTAGCCGAAGTCACACCATATTCACATTGGTAAACATTCTTGATTTAGGAACTTACTCATTTCCCTATCAAAATTTTGGATAAATCTCAAAATTGGCTTGTTCATTTAGTTTATCTTAGGGAATTTGGATGTCTGGTTTTTTGTTGTTTCACCACAATAGATACTTATGTTGCATATGCCTTTTTTAACTCTTGGCAAATTTGCAGATGATTGAGAGTAGTGCTCACGGTGATGAATATGATGGAGTGGTCTTCTCTCAGCTTGTATGATTTAATTCATCTGTCAAATTTCAAGAAAGAATATTGCTCTCTGATAAATGGCTTGACTTGTTACTTTCCTGGTTCCTTTGTCCAGAACTTGATTGATTTAGCCGGATCTGAGAGTTCAAAAACTGAGACAACTGGGTTAAGGAGAAAGGAAGGATCTTACATAAACAAAAGTCTTCTGACTCTTGGAACTGTAGGTGCCTTGTATAAGCTTTGAATTGATGAATGTTTATTATCTCCCCATGCTGCATCTGGACTGTAGTCTAAGGGCGAACTATAGAAAGCCATGAGTATGTCCCTTAAACAGCACTGTAGGATTACAGTTTCTGTTAAGTTGGTAGAAAAAGAATGAACAGAATCTTCAAACTTATTTTCTCCAACAGTTTCAATTGATTACTGATGGCATTAGCATCCTGGAGTGGATAGAAGTTTCTGGTCAAAGAAGTCATTGCAGACTTGTTTTGCGTGGTTGGTATCAATGACTATTATATTTAGTTTTATAAAATCATCTTGTTTCAATCTGCAGGTAATTGGAAAGTTAAGTGAAGGAAAAGCATCCCATGTTCCTTATCGAGACTCAAAGCTTACCCGCCTTTTGCAATCTTCACTTAGTGGGCATGGACATGTTTCGGTGAGTTGTTCATTTTATTTGAACTTTTTTTAATTATTATATAGGTTTATTTGATTTTACCTCCCTCGAACAGAAAAACGATTTTTTTTTTCTTGCATCTTTAAATTATTTTTCTAATTTCGATATGTAATTTTGATATGCAATTATATCATCCTTATCAATACTTGACAAAAAGTTATTCATCTATTTTTTCCCCTTTAAATTTCAGCTTATTTGCACGGTTACACCTGCTTCTAGTAATATGGAAGAAACTCATAATACCCTGAAGTTTGCTAGCAGGGCAAAGCATGTCGAAATCTACGCTTCTCGTAATAAGGTTTCTATAGCCTATGTGTTATTTCTATTGGCTAGTTACACACATATATATTTAAGACCTAATCTCATGCCACTTTCAAAACTAAATCATTTCCAGATTATTGATGAAAAATCATTGATTAAGAAGTATCAAAAGGAAATTTCAGTCCTCAAACAGGAACTTGATCAGCTAAGGCAGGGAATGGTTGTTGGAGTTAATCATGAAGAACTTATGATCCTAAGGCAACAGGTTTGGCATTTTCGTTCCATTGTCATATTGTTCTATTTGATGGCACAACTATTTACTATATTCTTTATGCTATGTATTGCATGGGACAGTTGGAAGAAGGTCAGGTGAAAATGCAGTCAAGACTAGAGGAAGAAGAGGAAGCCAAAGCTGCTTTGATGAGCAGAATTCAAAGGCTTACCAAGCTTATACTTGTTTCTTCCAAAAATACAATTCCTGGATGTTTGAGTGATTTACCAACTCAACGGGGTCTTTCTGTTTGTGAGGATGATGTAAGTTTTTATTATAAATAGGCCAAACAAAAAATGTGATTCTTTTATACTGATGGTTGATGAAGTATGACTACACAAAGAGCAGGCACACACGTCTGTATATATATCCATATCTTTTTTTTTTTGAACAAAATATATATATCCACATCTATTTCCAAGACACAGAAAAGGGAAATGCTCCAATGAATAAGATGAAACAAATTATGTTCTATAACCTGGAAATTTTGAGTGTTGATACTTCACCTATGCATCTGTCTCTCTAAACCTATATCTCGTTTACTGAGTTTACAGCTATCCCTGTCTGATTTTCAGTAGTGACTGGATTATCTAGCCATGAGAACTTTTTGTAGGTCGTGTTTCTCTCTTGTAACATGATTGTGATGCTCACTTTTGGCACTTTTCCTTGACCAGAAACTGGATGTACAGGATGATGGTACCATACTCATAGATAGTGAGAATAAAAAAGGTTCTCAATCTTCTCTTGAGGCACTTGCTTCTGATCCATCTTATGAGTTTAAACACCGAAGATCCTCCAGCAGGAGGAATAATGAGCTGTCACCAACTAGCAGTTCTATCACTGAGGCAACTCAATCGGGTGATCTTATTAGTGGGACTAAACTGCTGGCAGTAAGCTTCACTTATTTCAGTTATTTCTACATTTTAAAATCTCAGTTTGCGAAGTTTTGTCAAAAGGATTCCTTTTATTTCCTTATTGAAGTTCTCTCCTTCTAACTTGGCATTTGGATGGGCTGAAACCCTCTTAATTATGCCTGAAATTTCAGTCCTCTTAGATCCTTTTTAAAAAAAAATTATTTTTATAACGTATTAAGTCTCTTTTATTTTTGTTTAGTAGCCTCAGAAATATGCGCCCTTAGACCTATTAGGTTAATTTTTGGGGGGAATGTTATATACAAATGAGCTATAAATGGATCTTGCTAACATTAGGCAATATAACGTGTGAAAATCATCAGGCACTTAAGTTGCCATTTTAGACATTTGCTTTTTGGTGGAGGAGCAGCATTTCAGCAAGGAGCTGATAGTAGTTTGATTCTATTACTGTATTCCTTTTCTAGTTTAGCTGCAGCTGAAATTTGGCATCCCCTGGCCATCAACACAAACAGATTTGTGTGAAGATTCTTGTAAATCAAGATATAATAACATGCCATCCTCCATCATTGCTTCATTGTATCACAAATCAGTGCTGCCTTCACCATTGGTTCAATCTTTCTAGTTTTCCTCAATTGTTGATTCTGTAATGATAAAATAAAACTCTTCTGTGGTTATAGGGTGGGATGACATCAGATCAGATGGACCTTCTTGTTGAGCAAGTTAAGATGCTTGCTGGAGAGATTGCATTTAGCACCAGTACCCTGAAACGCCTGGTGGACCAGTCTGTAAATGATCCTGATAGCTCGAAAACTCAGGTACTTACTCTGTCTTACATTTATAGCACATCTTAATTCAGAGGCATAACCAATAGATGTTCTTGTAGCTGGATGAATTGGTGGGTTTTGTTGGTATTCTAGGTGCAAGTGCGTCTTATATTTCTGTGGCAAAAAGGAAAGATTGTACTAATCTATTCTTATTTATTAATACATACTCTAGTGGCTATTTATAAATTTTAATATTATCTGGATGTACATGAGGTTTTAAGATTAAGTTTGAAGCTAATAATGCAAAAGGGGTGTTATCATTTCTGGTATTTCTGTATCTATCTACTCGATGGTAAATTTGCATATATCTTTTAAGGTCCTTAGTGTTTTTCTACATATAGATTCAGAATTTGGAAAGAGAGATTCAGGAGAAGAGAAGGCAAATGAGGGTGTTAGAGCAGCGTATAATTGAGAGTGGTGAAGCTTCAATTGCTAATGCTTCATTTGTGGATATGCAGCAGGTAGTTTTGCATCCTGTTTATTATGTTGTCCATAGTAATATTTCAAACTTATGTTAATTTGTTAGGGAACTAAAGCCATTGGCATTGGGTTAACAAATTCTAAATGCTTTTTTGTTGCAACAGACAGTTATGAGATTGATGACACAATGTAACGAAAAGAGTTTTGAGCTGGAGGTGAGTGATTTGGTTTCATTCTTCTCATTTATGGAGTTGAAAGGCATTTGATGGGCACTGTTCTGCCATTGATTAGGCTTGTTAAACAGTGATTCTTTATGTTAATTGTGTTATCATGTTGATTCTTCTCCTTGATACAGATAAAATCAGCAGATAATCGTATCCTCCAAGAACAATTACAGAAGAAGGTGAAAGCTTTGTGCTTGATGTCTTTTTTTCCTCCATTCACAAAATGACATTATTTCTCTAATATAAATTTTAGAGTATAATTTGGTCAATCTTTAGAAGGTGCTAGCTTCTCTATTAAAGCAAACATATGTTTTTGACTTGTGGTTCTGGATGTTGGCAGTGTTCTGAGAATGAGGAATGGCAGAATAAGGTGAATCTCCTGGAGCAGCGGTTGGCATCTTTGTCTGGCGACAAATTATCCTTGTCCTCTGAACAAGGAATATCTGAAGAATATGCTGATGAGTTAAGAAAAAAGGTTCAATATCAGGTAAACACTTATTGCTGGGATTGTCCAACTCCTAATGGCTTTAGTTTTCTGTTGTCACAAGTTTTGGGCTTCAACTGCTTTATTTTCATTTAGTAGTATTTCCTCTTCTTATATGATTTCATGAAAAATTGTCAACATGCTTCTGCCAGAACTCATCATTATGATAATTGCGAAGAATATAATTTTAATCATGTGTCAATCAATTGCTTGTTTCTTTTGTTTCATATACTTGGGAATGTTTTACACAATAAGTTGCAAGTAGCAATTAAAGTTTTGCAACGCCATTTGATATCTTAGTGCAGCACGGCAATATCTTTAGACATTTCTCTGCTTTTTTCTCCTATTGAATGTTGATTCTACTTCCTACCTGTAAATCAGTTGCAATTTTTGGTTGATTTTAAGACCCTTGCTATGAAATTCTAAGGTACACAAATGTTGGGCTTTACCCTGTTCTTAAATATTTCTTCACAATTTAAAATTGGATGAATTTTTATATTAAGATGGTTCATTAGTTTGCCTTTTCATGTTAATAATTGTGTGTTATAACTTCCACGGGTTAAGAGAAAGATTTGCTCGTCTTTAGCATGGTCCTTTGTCTTCCTTGCACCTTTGAACTGATTAAGACTAAGTTGTGCTTATGTATGCAGGGGACTGAGAATGAAAAACTAAAACTAGAACAGGTACAGCTTTCAGAGGAGAACAGTGGGTTGCGTGTCCAAAACCAAAAACTGGCTGAAGAAGCTTCATATGCGAAAGAATTGGCGTCTGCTGCTGCTGTTGAGTTAAAGAATTTGGCTAGTGAGGTGACAAAGCTCTCAGTACAGAATGCAAAACTGGAGAAGGAATTATTGGCTGCTCGAGAGTCGGCAAACACTAGAGCTTCTTCTAATCAGGCTGTCAATGGTTTCAACCGCAAGTACAGTGACAGTGGGAGACCTGGGAGGAAGGGGCGGCTCTCTGGCCGCCCTCATGATCTATCAGGAGCAGCTGGTGATGATTTTGAGTCGTGGAATCTTGATCTAGATGATCTAAAGATGGAACTGCAGGCTAGGAAACAACGGGAGGCAGCTCTTGAAGCTGCACTAGCTGAGAGGGAATTCATAGAAGATGAATACAGGAAAAAAATTGAAGAAGCAAAGAAGAAGGAGGAATCTCTAGAGAACGACTTAGCTAACATGTGGGTGCTTGTTGCTAAGTTGAAGAAAGAGGTATCTGCTACACTTGAGAGTAATACAGATAAGCAAAGTAGTCATGGAATGGATAATGTTGAAGATCCAAAAGCAAACAACACTGAGAGTAACAATGTCCTGAAAGAGCGACAAGTTTCAGAAGTGTCATCAAAACCAGCCAATGAAATACCCAAGGAAGAACCCCTGGTTGTTCGGCTAAAGGTTTGTTCTCATTTCCCATGTACCACCCTAGCTCATTTCCTTCACTCTGCTACTCGCTTATAGGCTGTTTTAAGATTCTCTGATATATAGCATGTTTGCCCCTCTTTTTGAGCTAAACTCAGTCATACTAACATGCAGCACATCTGGCCATAAGCTCATTTTTCCTTACGTTAATTCTTTCATGCTTATTTAGTAGTTATTGTGCTTTGTTTTTTTCTTAATCTTGCCAAATCATGCATTTTAGTATTCTGAGTATATCTTGCATTATTGAATAATATTTCTAATGTCGATAGTGTTAGGAACTTGTGATCGATTCATTACTGAGAATTTTTTGAGAGAGCTTGCTGTGTATGATTATTCGAATGCCATAATGGTTTCACATACACCACTGCAACTTAATATCTTTACTACTTGTAGGCCCGAATGCAAGAGATGAAGGAAAAAGAGCTCAAATCCCTGGGAAATGGAGATGCCAATTCCCATATGTGTAAAGTATGCTTCGAGTCACCAACTGCAGCAATTCTTCTCCCTTGCCGGCATTTCTGTTGTAAGTCCCTTTCTAATTCCATAACTAAATTCTCACACCTTAATCAACTATTTTCTGAAAATGCGTCCATTTTGATGTTGGCAGTATGTAAATCTTGCTCGCTTGCTTGTTCCGAGTGTCCAATATGTCGCACAAAGATATCAGATAGGCTTTTTGCATTCCCTTCTTGATATACAACCTATTTCTACCCTCCTAATGAAGGTAATGTAAATCACTCTTTTTTTTTTCTTTTCTATTTTTCAGTTTCTCATATGAAATGTTGACATTTTTTTTACCTATCTGCAGGGGTTCGTGACCACCTGTTTGATATTTTCAATGTGAGAAGCGGGTGCAATTCTTTCATTAGTCTGTATGTAAACAGTCTAAAAAGGTATATCCATATCAAAAGATTGTTCTCTAGTCTCTACTCATTAAAAGGCTGTAAAAATAAGAACGAGATTAAAGGTTAAAAAGAAAGGAAGAAAAAAAAAAAGGAAAAGTAAATTCACTATTATATCCAAAAGTTCAGAAACAAGATGTTGCTCTGTTTTGCAAGGGTATCCGTCTTTTCGAACTTTCAATTGTTTAATCACCACTGAGCATTGAGGATTTATAAATAAATATTAATAATTTATTTAAATATATTTAAATATTAATTATAATTCCTTTCCCTTTTTTCCTTTCTTTTATCACAACAAAAATTTTAAATCTTTAAGCTCTAAACTCAAAAAAAAAAAAAAAACTCTAAACTTAAATAATAATTTTAATGAATTTTAATTACGTAAAACTAAAATTATTAATATTTATTTAGAAGTTTTAATGTTGGTTGTAATGATGAATATATTTATTGACTATGTAGGAGAATTATATATTAATAGTGCAGCAAATATTAATTTTAGAATATCAATGCATACTTAGAAAAAAAAAAACAGTGCATCTCTTTTAGTGCAAATTTTTTTGTAAAAACTTTTGATAATGTATAATTAGTTAGTGTGTGAAAAAATTAATCTTATTATACACATTACATGAGTGAAAGAAACTAAAAAGAATATTTAAGAAATAATTTTTTTAAATTAATAATTGTTGATAAGATAATAAAAAATATAATTTGTTTTTTATGGAAAAAAATAAAATATTTTTGGTTAAAGAGTAAAAACAGGAGAGTAGTTTTTTATTTTATGTTTTTTTAAAAAATAAATTATCTATATAACATTATTAGTAAATCACTTTTTTTTATTATAACTTTTTTATTTATTATCTAATTAAATTGATGTCATGTTAATGTGTTACATCAATTAAGTGTTTTTAGTATAGATAAAAATAATAATTTAAATGTAATTAATATATATTTTTATCAATTGAACTTCGATTAAATTTGAATTATTATTATTGCAATAAAAAAAAGTTTGAATATGCCAAAATGGATTAGTAGTCATTGATTATTAATAATTATTGTTTTTTGTAATAATATTCCAAAATGATCAAATAGCATTTTTACTGTTAATAGAAAAAATATAAACAACCTCTATACAAATTATCAAATTTATAATTGAAGAGTAATTCACTTATAGTGATATAAATAATTTTATATCTTTTCATATTTCTTTATATAATAAATATTTTGTAAGTGAATCCTTTATATTTATATATATATTAGCTATTACTCTGAAAGATATTGATAAATTACATAAAATAGCAGAACAAAACAAACTAAAGGCCGAAAAATAGAGCGAAACAGAGCACTACGTTGATATCCAAAGAAAAATGAATTAAACATTCCACGTTTACCCTTTCTATTTATTATTGTTTTAATAATCTTATTATAAGTTTTAGTTATGTTGGTTCTTTTTAATTTTTTCAATTCATAAATAATAAGATAATACGTTTTAATTTACTCGAGCTTATGTCTTCTTACATTAGCAATAATATTCATACTAATCAAAATAAGACTCAATCAATTTGTTAATTTAATTATTAACAGGAGTATTAAATGAAAACTCAAATAAGTAAAGTAAATTTAAAGCATGTGGAAGAAATAATAAACATTCAACGATTTGAATATCACATATTAAAAATAAAAGTA
This sequence comes from Gossypium australe, assembly GCA_005393395.2. Classification (NCBI taxonomy): domain Eukaryota; kingdom Viridiplantae; phylum Streptophyta; class Magnoliopsida; order Malvales; family Malvaceae; genus Gossypium; species Gossypium australe. The sequence continues at coordinate 93,330,728 of CM016618.1, read as the reverse complement.
AACTATACTAATAATTACTTTAAAATAAAGTTTTTCTTATTTTCGTCATATTAGTTTTTTTAATTCAATAACTTTAATTAAAATAATTGTTTAAATTAATCACTTTCATTAAAATTACTGTTAATCACTAACGGATTGTTAACTCAGCAATTCATCTAATATTTTTTAAATATTAAATAATATTTCTTTTTTTTTCTCTCTCTCTTACGTTGACTACCATCATTGACTAAAATAAAGAAGAGAAAAAATTGGATATTATACTCTCTACCATCTTCTTCCTCGTATCATTGCCGCTTTTGTTTCTCTTGCTGATCTTCTCATTCCTCGCCATCAAAGTCGTCGCCGGAAAATCGATCGACGATCCCGATTACCCTCCGGTGAAGGGCTCCGTTTACAATCAGCTTTTATATCTAAATTATCTCTACGACTACCAAGCGGAAGCAGCTAAAGAACGATCAACTTACAGGCTACTGGCTTTAGAACAGAGTAAATACTTCATCTTTCAAATGCTCAACCTTAAAACTCACACACTTTCAACAGGTTTTGTAGAGTAAGACAATCCTTATTCCTCAGAAGGTCAGAAAGGAACATATTATTTCGAGTTCGCTAAGCCACTGAGAACCATGGATCATTTACAACAGGTTATATAATCTTCTTCTACCTTTGACCTTTTAGTGTATTTGCTTCTAGTTCTTTTTTGATGTGTAATGTTCAGACAATTAGTAAACAAACATATAAACCTACTGCAAGAAAATTTGGCTCTTCCATGTCAACCACATAATGTCATACAGAGGTATGTGTTAGATTTTTCATCATTACAAAGTAACTTCTTTGTTCGGGATTGCAGGATGTTCAGTCCACAATTGATGGATCGAGTAAGATGTAATCGATGGGTCTGGTCTGGACATTATACCATCAACTGTGATTGGGTTCCATTGGATATTGCTTCAGGTGGTTCTATGTTAATCGAGTCTGCATCAAGCAGTGCCTGGGACATGGCCAGCGCCTTCGCTGGTAGCCTGTAAGTTGCCGGTTCTTTGGCTGCTTCCGCGTGGTAGTTGTAAATATAGTTTAAATATAAAAGCTGATCGAAAACAGAGACCTTCACCGGCGGGTAATCGGGATCGTTGATCGATTTTCCGGCGACGGTTTTGATGGCGAGGAATGAGAAGATCGAACAAGAGAAACAATGGCAGCAATGATATGAGGAAGAAGATGGTAGAGAGTATAATATCCATTTTTTCTTTCTTTTGCAAATGGTGGTAGTCAGCGGAAGAGAGGGAGAAATAAGACATATTATTTAATATTAACGGTAATTTTGTCGATTCTTATAACTATTTTTAATTAGTGGATTAAATTGAGAAAAATGTTAAAGTGATTAAAATAAGAAAAAATTTATTTTAGAGTGGTTATTGGTGTAATTTAATCTAAAAATAATAATCATCCTAAATTTTAATGACATGTAGGGTGAGCAAAATTAGATTCGATTCGAAAAAATCGAAAAAAAATTGAATTTCGAGTTATTCGAATTTATTTGAGTCAACTTGAATAAGTAATTCAAGTTTCCAATTTGAATCGAGTTGAATTTTACAATTAGAGTAATTCAAATAACATATTGGTGTAAATACTCTTTTAGTTCCTGGTAAGTTTGAAAATGAGCAAATTGATCTCTCTCTCAATAAAAATTACAAAAAATTTAAAATAATTTTTAAAATTCTAAATATTTATAAAAATTCTAAAAAATATATAAAGAAAGTTAAAATTTTTAAAAAGTTCTAAAATAATAATTTTTGAGACTTAAATAAGTTAACTAATTATTCGAGTTTATCAAACTAAAGTATTTTTTATTATTTTGCTTTGAAAAAGTTTTCAAATATATATAGTTTTAATTTTATGTGTTCCATCATGAGATTAGTTATACTGTAACAATATTTTAATTTGACATGTTTAATTTTTTAATTTAACTCGAACATTTCACTCGAATCAATTTGAAAAAATTTCAAATCGAGTTAGGATGATAAAATAGGACTCGTCAACTCGATTAACTCAAAATTTTTTTACTCGATTTGATCGAACACTCGCCCCTATTGACATGTCTTTTTTTAGCATATCATATGATCATATCCAAATTGTTATTGCATTAAGTACACACGTATCTACAAATTGATTAACGTCTATACCAGATTTGAATTAATATTTAACACCTAAATTTTCAGCTAAATTGATGAAAGGAACTGATTAATTTATTACTGATAAGTTGAAGACACAATCAGAACATTTTGAAATTTAGGGACCAATTTTAAAATCTAAACAATAAGTTAGGGAGGTTTAGTGAAATTAACCGAAAGAGAGATGGAAAAAAAACATTTGGTCGCCCTTGTCCATCCGCAAACGAAAAACTTCAAATACCCAGATTTCTCCGGATGATGAAAATGGAGCCATATGATTCCCCCAATAATCTCCCTTTCCTTGCTTAAAAGTCTGCTCACACAAACAAAACATTATTATTCAAAAAAAATGGGTCCTTCCTTGATAAGATCAAAACCATGTTCTTAAATCTCAATTCAAGATCTAAAATTCTAAACCTTACAGAAACCATTAGCATCACCACCAGATGAAGGGTCGGGAAAATCATCCACATTCCAACCTGGTAACTTTTCCATCAAGTACTCCGATATATTATTGCTCGTTGAAATGGAAGCATTATCTTGGAGCCTGTAAGTGGTTGAAGTGGAAGCCAATGGTTTGTCCATTGGAGGAGGAGAAGTGAAGTTTTGGTTATTAGGAAGTGAAAAACAGGACCTCTTGGAAGAGTGGGATGAAGAGCTTTTGGTTTCAGAGGACGATGAAGTTGGGTTCAACGAAAGGGAAGGAGAGAGCTTAACGCCGGCAAGAAGAAACCTGTTATGTTTCTGGGTAATTTCATTGGCTCTGTGAATCGAAAGGTCGCATTCTCTGCAAAACATCGCTCTATCTTCTTGACAAAATAGGAACGCGCGCCTCTCCTGCAACATTTCTTATAAAGAAAAGGTCAAATTCTGGTTTTGCTACCTCTATTATGCTTAAATTTGTGATTTAGTTTACATATTTTGATTTGCTACAATTTAGTCATCTATTTTTATATTTAATTTAAATATGTAACACAGATTAACCATTCCAAATAAAATGGTGGTGTGGAGTTTTTCTATTAAATACCCTTTGCTTACATCAGCATTTTAGTCGAAATTGTTAAGGATTTTTATTATTTGGATTAAAGTCTAGTTTAGCATTATTATCGCGATTGAAAATTATTGTTCGAAATTTTCGTGTAACATTCTAACTGTTTAGCACTGTTATTAAAAAATATTAAAAAAATTAAAATATTTATTTAAGATATAATGTTGAATAATAATAAAATAAATTAATGTAAATAAATAACTAATATGATTTTTTTTTGTAAATTATAATTTGAATATAAAATTTAAAAAAATATTTTTTTTTCATATCTTTAAGCAAAGGGTAAAAATGTCTAACTTAACAATATTATAAAAGTAAAGGGTAAATTTATATAAAATTAAAATATTGAGACTAAATCTCGAATTTAACCATAATAGATAGACCAAATTGTAACTCGAGCACTATAAAAGCTACCCATATATGTATTTTTTATAATTTGAGCAGGAACGGGATTATTTGATATTAACTCAAGTCTCATGCTTATAACATAATACTTTTACTACTAAATCGACAAAATTTTCCATATATATTGATAATTTAGGGTAGAAAATGAGATTGCATGAGATTAACTCAAGTTGTTGTTTCTACAACATAATGTTGTTGCTACTACAAAACTACCCATATTTTAAGGGGGTAATTACCTGACAAATATCACAAAGTGGGAAATCATTGGAAGAAGGGTGAAGGAGAGAGAAACGAGAGTGTTTGGTAGCAAGCTTGTTGGCATGGTGAACTTCAACATCACACCCTTCACAAAGAGCAGCTTCATCCGCACTGCAAAACACTGTGGCTTCTTCTTTGTCGCACACATCACACCAAATCTTCATCCTTTCTTTTCTTTTCTGGGTTTGCCTTTTTCTGATTTGGTCGTAGGGTTTTTAATATCTATAAAAATGAGTTGATGAAAGGCTGAAAATGGGGAATAGAGACAAAGGTTTTATGGGCATATGGGGGGGTGGGCAATGATTTGAACTGCCAACTTCATGTTCAACGATCTTCTACCTCTTCTCCTTTATATCTTTTTATTACTATTATTATATTATATATAAAATATTGCTACCCAATGTGAAATTTTGTAGAAATATCCCTATACTATACTTCTTGGTTGGTTTAGTTTTTTTTATTGCAATTTAATCATTTTTAATCTATTTATTTTTTGAAATATGTTGTTTCAATTTCGAGTACAACTTGTGTGTGTGTTGATTTCATCAAATATTTTGACTCTGATTTCTTCTAATATTTGTTTAAGTGGATTAAACTGACCAAATATATTAGTAAAGTTTATTTTTGGTTATATAGGTCGATTTTTTGAAAATTTAGGGAAATAAACTATTTTCAAATAGAGTGTGTGGACGCGTTTTCCAGTCAATATGTTAGGAAAAGTACGCCCAGTTGAAAGTGCTTTCCAATAATTACAAAGAAAGCGCGTCCAACTGGGCGAGCTTTCCCTAACATGTCAGCAGGAAAACTCGCCAAATTGGAGGTGTTTTCCTACCAATTGTGTTGGACGTGTTTTCTTTGTAATTATTGAAAAACGTTTCTAACTAGGCGCGCTTTCTTGTCAACTATGCAGAAAGCGCGCCCGGCTAGACTCGCTTTCATACACTCTCTCGAAAAACTTCATGTTTTCTTAAATTTTTAAAAAAATCGACTTATTTGATCAATTAACTTTTTTTTTTTGGCATGTTAGATTTTTTTTCATATTATATTCTTTTGTTTTTTTTTAATATGCAAATAATTTGTCTAGCTATAAAAAAGAAATTGAAGATGCATATACCATTTTACCACATGTTTAAATAAAAAAAACCATTAAATTATTTATCGAAATTAACCGAAAATTGAATTCAAGATTGAAAATATATATTTCGAAATGTAAAAAGACTAAAAATTTGACAAATATAAAATAATATATAGTCAAAGAGGATTATATATATATATATATATTATTTAAAATTTTATCATATATTTATGTTATATACTAAATTAAGAGATATGGTCTAGATACTTGCCTATTTCTTTTTCTCACATTCTCTTTACATTGAATAAAAGTGCAAGTGGGAAGTTGGGGGGTTGTAGAGTTTTAATTACCAGTTTCTTTTTTGCTGAAGCTTTCACTCTCACTCTGAAATTATGGACTGTAAGTTTTGGCCTTTGGGGCCATTGCCCTGCATGCCCAGCATTTATGTTCAACCCCCCCTCCCCCCTCCCCACCTTTTATTCTTTAAAAAATAAAATGGGTTAAGTAGAGGGTAAGTAAAATCCGATTCGATTCTAAAAATTCGATAAAAAATGCAAATTTTGAATTAAATAGTTTGAGTTATTTGAGTTAATCAAATTATTCGGGTCAACTCGAATAAAAAATTAAGTTTTTCGGTTTAACTCGAATATAAATTATACAATTCGAGTTATCCGAAAATCCGAATAAGAAAAGAAAAAACTACGTAATTTTTATTAATGTTTACTTTTTTAAAAGTTAAAATTCAAAATAATTAAGTTAAAAGGCAAAACTATTCGTTTTGATAAATGTTTACCCATTAAGTTAAAAGGCAAAATTATTATATTGTTCAAGTAGTTAAATAATATTGTACTTCATCTACTAGTTAAATAATTGGTCCATCTAAACGCAACGTTAAGTATAAATAATAGGATTTGTTAACTCGACTCGGTTTGACTCGAAATTTTTTGACTCGATTCGATTCGAATAAATTCAAATTGAGTTCGGTTGCTAAAATAGGATTTGCCAACTCAACTAACTTGAAAATTTTTTACTCGATTTGACTAGACTCGATCGAATACTCACCCCTAATTAAGTGCACTACAATGTCTTTAAATAGATTATTGTATTTCAGTAAGATATTTAACATCCCAATTAATGATTAGATAAATTGAATCAATAAAATATTGATATTTTAAAAACCCAATTAAAGTATCGGAGTTTGCCTCATTTTCAATTTGTCTTTTTTTTATTTTATTATTATTTTGTTTAAATTCTTGAGCCCGTCAATATGTTATTGTGTAGAATATAGACTTGATTATGGGTTGGGTTATACGTCCAAACTCAAAGGTTCGTCCGAAACGGGAGAGGATTCGGACAAAAATTTAGATCTGAAAAATGGGCTTGGATGAAAAATAAAACTCGTTTTCTAAATGGGCCGAGTCTCGGTAGGATTTTTTGGCCTGAATCAGCCATTTTGTTGTTGTTTCGCTACTATTTTGTTATTACTGTTTGGATATTGTATAACTTTTGTTGTTAATTTTACTACTGTTTTAAATATAATTGCTTGCTAAGTCGCAACTATCTTAATGTTATTTAAATATAAAAAAATTTAAATATACTTTTAATTTGTTAAGAAATATTTATTTTAATATTTTTAATATACTATATTTTTAAATTTATTTTTAAATTCATTTTTCAAACCGAACCCAAACTTAAACCTATCCCAAAATTTTATATTAATCCAACGCATTTCCATCCCATCAATGATTAGTTCTATTCCATACACAAACTACTTTTAAAGTACTAAATTTAGAAAGGGTATAACAAAATTTAATAAGTAGGAAAGCCAGAAATGGAGGCTCCTCACCTCTAGGCTCTAGTCCGTTGGGTAGATGAAATCTGACACTAAATTTAATACTTCCTTCCCCTGTGCGGAAATATATATTAGGTTAAATATGCTTTTAAACTCTGTACTATTCTTAAATTTCTATTTTTTTCTAATTTAATCCTTTTATTTTTGAATTTAAATATATAAATTTAATTGTTAATATAATTATATTTTTAATTAAATTTAAATTCATTATAAGTTTTTTTTAAGTTATATATCTATTAAATAAGTATTCCTTTTATTTTAAAAAATGTCACACTAATAAAAATTAACAATATCAACAATTAAATATGAATTTTGAAATTTAAAAAATAGAATGACAAAATATTTTTGGAAATAAAAATAAAGAGATTAAATTCTAAATTTATAAAGAGAAACGGTTAAAATGTGCTACAAGTTCTTGTATTTTTTGAAAATTATAAATTTAGTCCCTTTACATTTATTTTATGGAATTTAGTCTCTCTATTTTTCAAAGTTCAAAATTCAAGCCCAACTATTAACATAGTTATTTTTTTTGTTAATTACAAAGTTATTTTTTTAATTACATGGCTATTAAGTGATTTTTTTATTAAAAAAAATGTCATAGCAACAAATTTAATAAAAAAATTAACAGTGCTAATAATTTGACCTAAATTTTGAAATATGAAAAGTAGAAAAACTAGATTCCATAAAATAATAGCATAGGGACTCAATTCTTAATTTTCAAAAAGTACAAGGACTTATAGTATATTTTAACTATTAGAAACTTATAGCATACTATATTTTATAACAAATGATTATGGGTAAAGTGTTAAAGAGATTTCTATTTGAATTTGTTGATCTTTGATTCTTAAATAATGTTTTTCAATTGTTTTATTTAAAATATTATATAAAAGTACAAAATAACAAAAATATATTTATAATAATATTAATTACCTTCAAAGTAATGGTATTTTAGTAATTTCACAATCGAGTTGATGTGGAGTTGACTCATGACATCAACTTAGTCATCCATTTTATATATACTAAATTTTATCATACTCAGATTTTGGGTATACGGAAATATTTTATATTAAAAGGTTATATTTATAAAAATATATTAACAAATGATTATTAGTAGAGTGGCAATGATTTTTTTATACGGATGTGTTGTTATTGTGTTTGATTCTTAAATAATATTCTTTTAGTTGTTTTATTTGAAAAATATAAAAAAAAGTTTGAAAAAGATGAAAATACCCTTGTAATAATATTAATTGCCCTTTAAAGCAATGGCGAAGCTAGAAAAAATATTGGGCCAGAATTAAATTGTATATTTTTACTATAGTAAAAATGTAAATGTACCATTTTAATAATCTTTATCTTTATAAATTTTAAAGAATTAAATCAAATTTATCATTTTGGGAGGGCAAAATGTAATTTTACTATTACTAATTTAAAATTTTACAAACTATATAGAGTCTAAATAAAAATTTTTCATTTTAAGGGGGACCGGGACCCTTGCCAGCCTCTAGATTCACCACAACTTTTTGCGGTGGTCACAGACTCACCTTTTGTATGGAAATAGTTTGTTATAAGCAAGAACTATTTATATTAATGAGGGGATACATAAGAGGATCAACTTTTTCTGAGAGAAGTTTTTGAAGTATTGTTTGTCGAGTAATTGATATGGCCTGCAACAATCGTAGGTATAATCTCGGGATCCAAGTTTTGTCTCCCAACATTGCGGAAAATCTTGAAAGTTCACATAATTTGAGATCTTTTTACTATATTTAAATTTGAGATTTAACTCATGTAATTTTAATATAATTCAATTATCTGTTTTAATATAATTCAATTATCTGTTTTTATAATATAATTAATTAGTCTAATTTTAATATATTCCAATTATCTATTTTTATAATATAATTAATTAGTCTAATTTCATGTTAGCATGATGAGTTAAACAGGTGCTTTTATTTGCATTTCAATTGAAAATATTAATGGAGTAAAATATATAAAAAAATAATGAAATTATAAAAATAAATATATTATATATATTAAAATTAAAATAGAATAACTAATTTCTAAATTTGAGCATACTAGAAAAATCGAAATTATAAATTAATCGCTAAAATCTTCAAATAAAAACAGTAAATGCCCAAACTATTCTTCAACGTAAGCCCAAATCTGTGCCCCCAAAATACCCCGAAACAGCCCATTAATTGGCCCGTCGTGTATGAAACAGCTAACTTCCTCTGAAAGAGCAATATTTTTAGAGAGAATTAAGTTTAAAAATCTCAACAAAACGACTAGAGGTTCATGGTCTTCTGAATTTCACCTGTATTAATTTGATATAGGCAAGATGATATATCAGAAGCTATCTCGATTGCTCTCTCTATAGTGGATCTTGGGATTAAATTTTGAGGTATCTCGTAAAATTTTTACAAATTTAAGAGTTTAATGAGATTTTTAAAAAAATTTGGGGGTTTAATTAAAACATTTTAAATTTTTGTGAAATTAATGAGAATTTCTAAAATTTTAAGAGAAAAATGACAACTTTCAAAAATTTTAAGAGACATAATTATATTTTTCTCATTTCCTAAATTTGAACCATTTACCTTCGTTTCTGCGCTCATTCATTGCCTAGGCAGGGACGAAGCTAGAACAATTTTTTAGGGGGCCGGATAAAATTTTAATTTTTTATAGTTTATATCTTTATAATTTGTAAATGCTTAAATTGAATTTTTATAATTTTAGAGGGCCAAAGTGCAATTTTACATTTACTAATTTAAATTTTTTTAAAAATTCTAAAGGCCTAAATAACAATTTTACATTTTAGGGGGGCCAGGGCTCATGCCAGCCCCCTGGCTTCGCCCCTGTGCTTAGGGCAACTTTATTGCATGCACGTCATATTACTTGAGATTTCACGCCTCTATATTTTGTCTTTGTTTCGCATTCTAATGATATTCATGTTGATATTGGATTTAGGACAAATGTTAAAACCTGGTGTACGGGATAAGCTTGTAGGCTGGATTAGTTTACATGTTGATAATGTTCTGCTTCATTCCTTCTTTTTAATATATTATTCTTCTATAATATATATACGATTGTATATGGTGTTGTGGTATTATCTTAACTATCACTGTAATATTACGAGTATTAATTTATCGCTCTATTTAAAAGTTGACAATTTTTAGTTATATGATTTATTATTTGTTATTTATTTTGAGATTATGCAATCAATATTAGGATTTTCTTGTAAGTCCATAAACAGTGGGAGGTATGCTTAGAGTTGGAGATATTCACTTTCATCCTTTTGCTAGGAGAAAAAGAAGGTGATTAAGGGATTTGGTTTTCAATCAAATTTCATCATTATTTGAAGGACTTATCCTGAAATAGGGGCAAATTTAAAGGGGTGAGCAAGCCTCCGATGCCCTTAAACTTTTTAGATTATATTTTAGGTCTTATAAATTTTGAATTTTTTTATTTTAATCCTTATAATTAATATTTTATGGTCCCACTAAAGTTTTTAAATTGACTTTATTTTGTTTTTGGTTTCCAATGTAAAAACATTGGACTTTTTCGTAGGTTTTGTACTTTTCTGTAATAAATTTGGTAACATTTTTAGTTCATATCTCATTAATTTTATTATTTTAATATTTATATTATATTTTCAATAAATTAAAAAATATTTTTAATTATATGTAAAAGTTAAAGGAAAAAATCTCAAATTTACACATGAATAGTCAAAACCCTAGAAAAATACACAATAGAAAGCCCAATGGTTAAGCTCAACCAAAAATCAATTTCCGAAAAAAACCCTAGCAGCTACTTGATGATAGAATATGGCTACACATTTTAGGCCATAATTCACTCACATTTGGATTGTTTTTTAGTAATTTTGTTTAGTTGTAGTTCGAGTTTGTTTTACAACTATTTATTGTAAAATGAGTTTTAAATTATTTCTAATGTTTTAAATTATATCTTTTTGTAAGCATTGAATCGAGTTCAAGAGAGGAAAAATTGACTTAGAAAATGTGAAACAAGGAAAAAGCTAAAAAAAAAATGATGAAATCTCATCCGATCCAAGAAGACCACGACATTGGACTTTTCTATAATTATTTTTATTCGTATTTTGATGGCTTTTTTAGTCTTTTCACCCCTAATTCGAGATTTTTTCCTAGAAAAAGCCTTGTAAACAACAAAAGCAAGTAATTTTCCTTAGCTTTTTAGTATAGTTTTCAAATTTAAAGCTTTCTTTGTCATTTTTACATCTAATGTAACACCTTTCACTTGGGTCATCAATGACTTCAGCTAAACAATGTTACACTGAATGCCCTAATGCATTTATGGTTTCTCTATACAGAATTACAGTTATTAAGTAATATGTTTTGACAATAAACAACCAATAAAAACCATTTTCCATAGTCAAACAATTCAATTACAAAAACTCATTCAATGATCGTGTAAAAAGAATTAAGACAATCATTTGTAAACTCGCATTAAAAAAGTTGTTATATACAATATTAACCTATGTATAACAAAGTGTAAAAGACTTGGACATAATTACACTTCTGACTAATGTGACTTAACTCGTGTAGAACTCCAGCGACTATATTCTCTCATCCAATCTATAACAGTCTGCCCAACGGAGTCTTAGTATTCTATTATGGTTCGACATATAGTTAGTAAAGTTAAGGGTAGAATCGAGTAATTAAAGTATCTTGTTCTGGCTAAATAGGGTTTTCTGCGTGTTTTGCCTCTTGGCAAACTCCTAGTTTTGGCGAACACTAGGGTTTGGCGGACTCTTCTGTTAACTATCCGCCCACCCCAGATGATTAGTTTAGACTTAAATAGTCATGTTGGGATTTAGTTGAGACTAAGTTAGAATTGAATTAGACGATAAACTTAAAACTTATTAAGTGCGATTAATAACGGGAATCAAGGGAGTTAGTGGGATTAGTTGATTTCTCCACTAAACCTTGTCTCTGTTGCTTAGTATATCAGAGTATCGATGACTATCATGAGTCATATTTACATATTCTTCTTTCTTGATTTTTTTTGTAATTCTCTAAAAAACCTAAGTCTAAAAGAACTTCACCGAAGGGAAAGTTCGCAGTGTTTAGCTATCATCTACATAAGTACCAACTCACTGGTAATTACTAATGAACCCTTAGGTTAATATCGAAGTAATTTATGTATTTATCATATTACATGCACAGACGTTGGAATCGTTTGTGATGAATGAAACTTCCTAATTTTGGATTGTGTGTTACTGGTTCTTGCATGCATTGTTAGAGTTGTGTGACCCAAATTCTAAGAGATTGTTTGTAAGTCAAGTTAAACAAAATATATTTTCTTTCTAAAAGATTTAGTATTTATTAGTATAATATAATATATTTAGCATTTATTAGCATAGTTTATTTGACTTACTAATTTAGCCTATAAATAGGTTCTTTTACAACCTTAAAAAAATACACCTATTAGAGATTAGAACTCATAACACATTTAGAGAATTTTGTGTTTACATTTTGAGGGTTCTTTGTTTTCGGGGTTTAGTTTTTTATCTCCATCTTTTGTACTATTCATTCTTGTACCATTATAGTAAAATTATCTTTACCCGTGGTTTTTTATCCTCTTTGGAGGGGTTTTTCCACGTTAAATTTGTGTGTCCAATTTCTCAATTTATTCCGCTATTTTTTTCTTGTTGTTTAATCGGGTCGATCCTAACAAGTGGTATCAGAGCTAGTTTAGTTTTCATAGATCAGCCCATTCATAGATGGCAACAACAAGGTTTGAAATTGAGAAGTTTGATGGTGAGATAAATTTCAATCTGTGGCAAGTTCGGATTATGAAAATTCTAGTTCAAACCAGCTTGAAAAAGGTTGTTACAGAGAAAAAGCCTGAGAGTATAAATTAAACAGAATGGGAGCTTGATGAAAAGGTATTGTCTGCAATCCAGTTGTGTCTCGCGAATAAGATATTGCAGAAGGTATTGATGGAGAAGACCTCGTCTGCCTTGTGGTAAAGGTTAGAAACTCTTTATGCAACTAAGTCTCTAGCTAACCGTTTAATGTTGAAACAACATCTATTTACGTTTCGCACGAATGAAGGTAAGCTTCTTAGAGATCACATCAATCAATTCATTATTTTTTTAAATGATTTAAAGAACGTTGAGATTCATATTGACGATGAAGATTAGGCTATGCTGTTATTGTGTTTTTTACCCCCTTCATACCATCTTTCAAGGAGACCCTGATTTCGTTCGAATATGTGAAGGGTCATTTGTTGAGTAGAGACAAACTCCACAATGAGTTTAGTTTGAATAGCAAGGCAGATAGGCAAGCTTCCATTTTGGTAGCATCAAAGAAACGAGACAAAATGTGTCACTATTGTAAAAAGTTAGGTTACGTCAAACCAAATTATTATAAACTGCGAAATAAAAGAGCTGCTGAGAGTAACGAGGAAGATGTAGCTGGTGCTAATTTGGCCGATGAAAGCGGTGATGATTTCTTTTCAATGTCAACGAGCGATAACTCCAAGCTCACATTCGAGTTCGGGATATTTTTTCCACATGTGTCCCAATAGAGAATGGTTCTCCACATACAGTTCGGTTGAAAGTTGAGTTGTGCGCATGGGAAACGATTTATCTAGTAAGGTAATTGATATTGGTACTGTTAAAATTAGGATACATGATGGGGCGATTAGGACACTCTCAGATGTCAGGTATGTACCTGATTTACGAAAGAATCTCATCTCATTGAGTATTTTAGACTTGAAAGGATGCTGAATCAACATCAATTCAAGTGACATTAAAGTATCTCGTGGAGCTCTCATTATGTTGAAAGGTAAAAGAACCGACAGTCTTTATATTCTGGAATGTTTTATTGTAACACTCCCAAACCCGGCCCACGAGCCTTGATCAAATCTGGTATGTCACTGCAGAAAACGTTTGAAAAATATTTTGACTTAAAGTAAAAACATAAAAATTTATGGTCTTTAGTAAAGCATTGTGTATTTAAAATGTTAAGTAAAAATTAGATGTTATAAATTAACCAAATTTGAAAACTTTAATATATATATAAATTTAAGAAAATAATATCATTTGCAAATAACATTTCATCGTCAATCCATAATAAAACATAATAATAAACTTCAAATGCTTAAGTGGCCTTATTACAATAATACTTATCGAAATACTGAAATTATAAAATATGAAAACAAATAAAATTAACTTCTGCATGGGCCACCTCGTATTCACTCCAACCCGGTCCGATCACCTAAAATCATCTGCGATGTTTGATAAAAATTGGGTGAGTCATACAGACTCAGTGTGTAATTAGACCACTGAATTCTATCCACATGTCAAACCATATAATAACCCATATAACAGATATTAAGATAATTTAATCACATGCTTTCACTTATTGGGCTTGGCCCACAACCACATCACATTCTTATAATAGTGTAATCAACCACATGTTTCCACATACTGGGCTTGGCCCATTTCCACATTAATTCACATAGCAGACAGATTTATGCAAAATGCACCCAACCCAGCCTAGGGTCCATCCTTTACACCTACCTTGGCAGACCCCCTGCCCAAGGCCGTGGCTAATCCACCGATCACATAGTGATCCACATATCTTACCTTGGCAGACTTGCTGCTCAAGGCCGTGGCTAGGCCACCGATCACATAAGTGATCCCACATATCAATCAATCTACGGTGATGCACACAGCTATCAACCGCCGAGATATGGCACCTAGCCAACACCTCCCTTGATGAAGCACATAGCTAACATCAAGCGCTAATGTAGCACAAGGCTAACATTAGACCACGTACATAATGTACACCCTTTCTTCTTTCACATTCAGATCCCATCCCATGCACATGCAACATATGATAATGTCATAACATAATAAAATGATGCATGCACATGCTATTCGGCATACAAACATATTCTCATTGGCATATTCACATTCTTAATATTTAACACTGACCTGATTTTCGATATACCCCTTAAGGGTATCCATTTATAATTGTCACTGCACACATTAGCATTTACACCACACATACAATATAACATAAACCCGGAAAACAGTGGGTTAATCACACACCTTACTATTTAGAGAAATCCTTAGCTACTTGAATTTAACACGATCCCGGAACTTCCTTATGCCTGTCGATTTACCCTTAAAAACCAAAATACACAATCGGTCACCACTTATACCAAATATGGCCTATGTAGCAAATATAACATTTGGCCCATATAGCAATTATAACATTTTGGCCCATAAAGGGTATTTTCGTAGTTTGGCCCATAGGGACATTTCGTAATTCAGTAATCGTACCCACTAAGGGTAATTCGATAATTTACTCTCTAAGGGTAATTCGGTAATTTACCCTACAAGGGTAATTCGGTAATTTCATATTTAACGGTGTTTTCGAAGATTCACTATCGCCTCGAGTGATACAGAACTCTATTTGGGTCTCTACGGAACTATTGGGTCAAAAATCCATTTCAAGCCCAAACGGGGTAATTTCGCAACTAAAACTTAACTAGTAATTTGGGGCATACAAATTTAAACTGTCCATTTGCGTCATACTGACTAAATTACATATAACTCGAGTTAGAAAACTTGAAATCTAGATCCGTAAAATTTCCTTGAAACTAGACTCATGTATCTTCTTACTGAAATTTTTCCAGAATTTTTGGCCTAGCCATTTAGTACAGTTTATTCCTTAAAGTTTCCCTTGTTTCACTGTCCAATGATTCTGACCTCTCTTGACTTAATTTCAAATATCTCACTGTACGGTTTTCATAACTGTTCCAACTTGTTTCTCTTGAAAATAGACTCACTAAGGAATCCATACATGTAAATTATAACCCATAATTCATTTTTTACAATTTTATATGATTTTTCCAAAACAGATCAGTGAACTCCAAAGTTAATCAGAACCAGTATCATTAAAATCAAGATATCTCAGAATGTAAAATTCCTTTTCCTTCTCCGTTTCTTCCATATTAAAATAGACATAGTAAGCTTTAATTTGATATCTTATTCACTTTCTAATTCCTTTTCTCATATTTTTAGTGATTTTTCAAAAACACATCACTGCTTCTAACAGAAACTGTTTTATTACAAAACATGATTATCACTACCATCAAACGCACGTCCGACTGATCACGGAGACCGGTTATCAATTTTCTTCGATATTTCTACCGAATCACAGAATATTTCATGTAAACTTTCAGAGAGATGTGAGATTTTCTCACCATTTCAAACATATATTCGGAAGAGTATGAGATTACACACCTTATTCGGAATCCGTAACGGGATGCTCTCCGCGGCACCAAAAATCTGAGTCCCTTATAACGAGGGATAGGTTTTCGATTGAACCTTTGATAAAGTACTTCGAGACCTTGCAACCAGCATAAACTCTCTCATGGCAAGTCCCTAGACTCTCAACCATATTACAAATTAGTCCCCTCATTAGCTAGCTTAAGCTTTGGGGGCTCCAAAAATACAAAAATTATCAACTAAAGTCATCAAAATCACTTACTTGCTAAAGGATTTGTTTGCTGAAGTTTTTGAGCTCTCCAACCCTTGTTTGCTACCAATTCTCGGTGGTGATGAAGAGAAGAAAAGATGATACTTCTCTTTTCTTTATTTTCATAACCCCTTTTTTTTTTATCTCTTCTTTCTTTCTTTTTTTTATCTCTTTTTTTTTATCCACCTACTCCACTCCACAAATTCTTTTATTCCTTTTTCATCCACCTACTCCACTCCTCAAATTCTTTTATTTCTTTTTCATCCACCTACTCCACTCTCCAAATTCTTTTATTTCTTTTTTTTTTCTTTTTCCTTATTTTCCTCCTTACCATACCTTTCCACAATTTAATAACTCCAACTTACCATAATTTAAAAATCTAATTTTGCCATATTTACAAGCTTGGCCGAAATTTAGGGAAATAGTACAAAAATAATAGTCAAAATTTGCACACAATGGGATTTGAACCTCTTCCCTCAAGGTACTTCACTTGATGCCATAACCTCCTTGCCATATGCTCATTTATGCTAGCAATTTACTATTTTATTTCCATAAGCCTTGATGTGAAACACCCCACGCCCGGCCCACGAGCCTGAACCGGATCTGGTATGTTCCTTAAGAAAGTCGGCTTCAAATTCTTTTGTTACTTAGAAAATTTTTGTGAATTTTTAGAAAGATATTGGTTTTGGGTTGGGCTTAGGTTGGAAACCCATTTATTTAATTTAGAAAACATTTAATTTTGGTGACAAAACAATTTAGGGTTTATTTTTAAAATAAATTTAATTAAACTTAGTCAAAAATAATTCATAACATAACAACTGAAAATAAAAGCAGGGAAATAAAACCATCCAACTTGGGCCTTATGGCCTTATTACATCATTCAAATCCAAAGATAAAATTGAAAATACTAAAATTTGAGTAAAGTCCAAATTCTAATAAATTCTTCAAGTGATGCATGGCCACCTTTAGCTCCTGCCGACCCGGTCCATTACTGCTCATTTCCTGAAAAATAGTCCCACAAAGGGGTGAGTCAACAGACTCAATGTGTACACAAACTAACAATCAACATTCCAGGCATACATATTCATATCAAAGCATATTCAAATCAAATAATGATGCAACCCAACCCAAGCCTATTTGTCCATCCGCTACACACCACCCGTACCTGCCAATTACACCGTGGGGACTACTAAGTCAACCCTCCATCCGCTACACACCATCGAAGGCAGTCGCTGCAGTCGACGTGCTCATCGCCCACTTACGTTGTGTCATTAGACACTATATTCAAATAATGTAACCGAAGTTACCATATTCATGCAATGGGGCCGTAGCCACCATATTTCGTTGGTGAGGCCGAAACCAACACCTTCATTGGTGAGACCGAAGTCAACACCTTCGTTGGTGAGACCGAAGTCAACACCTTCACTTTCTTCCTTCACATATATCCCAAATGCCCCAATTATTTTATAACATATTCCACATACTTAATTTTCATTCATGTTACTAATCACATGTTCAAAGTATATCACATTCATAATCCTATCAAAAGTAGGAAACATACCTGGGTACTCCTTACCACATTTGTGGTACTTAACCACATTCACATACTGATACATATTCATATATTTAATAATTACCACGTAATTTATTGAAGGTTAGTAAGGATACACACCTTTTTCGCTTAATAGTTTCCGTGAATTCCCGTAGAGCGATCTACCGATCTAGATCTTTCACTCCTATATTCGGCCATTAATTAAAACATATAAATAAACCTATTTGGTCTTAAAACCAAATCCTACTAGAAGTAGAATTACTTACCTAGTTGCCGAATTGATTTAATCAAGTCCCAACAGTTGCTAGAATTCCTCTTCCTTGAAATCGGCTAATACTAGGTATGTAACCATGTCAGTTTTCAGTTTTTGAAATAATGGAAAACACTTAAACAAATTATGCCTTGGCCGAATATCCCTTACCTTATGATGGGATTCCAAATCTGAAGAGGATTCCTTTATAAGCCTGTTGAAATCCTATAACTTCGTGTTAGATTAGATCTAACTTTGAAAACGTGAATCATAATCTTTAACCACATATTTATATTTATAATCCTTACCTTAGATCCTTAGATTTCCCGAAAGATCCCCTTTTGATGTTGTGGATGATTGCCCTCTTTCTTAGAATCCACAAAGATTCAGCTTAACAGTAGAACGGAGAAAAAAATAGAAGAAAAAGAGAGGGATTTTTGCTTAATGAAAATTCGGCAGAGAGAGGTTTTGCCTAGGGAGAATTTCGGCAGAGAGGAAGAGGGAGCAAATGTTGATGAGTAGCCCTCCTGTCCTCCTTTTATAGCCAAAGTTATCAGCCTAGGAGTCCTTTACTTGGCCACCACTCCTCTTTTTGATAATATTATCTCTTTTATTTAAAAGATAAAAGCCTTTAATCCATCAATTATCTCCTCAATTATCTCATTAGAAAATAATCCTTTATTTATCTCTTATTATTCACATATTTATGTGAATAAAACTCCTTTATTTATCTCTTATTATTCACATATTTATGTGAATAAAACTCCTTTATTTCTCTCTTATTATTCACATATTTATGTGAATAAAACTCATTTATTTATCTCTTATTATTCACATATTTATGTGAATAAAACTCCTTTATTTATCTCTTATTATTCACATATTTATGTGAATAAACTCCTTTGTTTCTCTCTTATTATTCACATATTTATGTGAATAAAACTCCTTTATTTATCTTTTATTATTCACATATTTATGTGAATAAAACTCTTTTATTTATCTCTTATTATTCACATATTTATGTGAATAAAACTCCTTTATTTCTCTTACATATCCAAGTTTCCTAAATGTTCACTTTCCATTTTTGAATCATTTCCTTACATTTCCAGGTTTCCAAAAATGTTCATGTCCATGCATTTCCAGGTTTCCAAAAATGTTCATTTTCCTCTTTTAAACTTAACATTTCCATACATTTCCTTATTTCTAGAATTCACATAACACATTCATACATAATTCATAAAACATGCCATTTTACCACATGGTTCCTTGTGTCATGCTTCACACGGAGTTTCTTTTCAAGCCTCATTTACCTAGCTCCCATTTTTACTTAGAAACCAATAATTTTTCTAAGCT
Source organism: Gossypium australe (assembly GCA_005393395.2). NCBI lineage: Eukaryota > Viridiplantae > Streptophyta > Magnoliopsida > Malvales > Malvaceae > Gossypium > Gossypium australe. Next base: position 93,311,240 of record CM016618.1, on the reverse strand, counting down.
TTCTCTTCCATCCTAGAATTTTAAAAACCCTTAATACACTTCCAAACATTGCCAAAACCTACTAACTCATGAATTATGCACAAACGCATAACCCCTAATCTAGGATGTTACATGATGCCACTTACTATCTTTCCTTAATAGGCTTAAACACAAAACTTTACTAAGGCCCAACTTGAACTCGAAACTTCATAGAATCCGGTAACTTTCTAAAATCATCTTCTTAATAAGTCCAACTTGAAATAATGTCATTCTCTTGTTCTCAAAAATTTTAAACACTCCTATGCTCAAGGCCCAATGGGCCCAATCCTACTAGGCCCAATTTCGGGATGTTACATTTATAGTGATCTATGAAATCAGACGTCCCTCGTCCATTTCAGAATGGAAGTCAACTCGTTTGGAGCGGAGGCAACTTAGTCATAGAAAGGAAAAAGGTATGACCATTTCGTTGAAGAGATGTTCTATTTTGGATTCAGGTTTTGAAAAGTTAAGGCACTGTTCATGAAAACCAGACTTGGGTCAGTTTTAATTTGGTAGTGCACAAGTCGAAGGCTAGAACTCTTCCAGCTTCTAAGCACAGATTCGACTCAGTTAATTCCTTGCATAGTTCAAAATAGGCCCGTGGCGGGCTTTGGCAAAGATGGCATTGTAAAAATTCCTGTCGATGTGGAGATTGCTAGAATTGTGTGACCCAAATTCTAAGAGATTGTTTGCAAGTTAAGTTAAGCAAAATATATTTCCTTTCTAGAAGATTTATTATTTATTAGTATAATATATTTAGCATTTATTAGCATAGTTTATTTGACTTACTAATTTAGCCTATAAATAGGTTCTTTTACAACCTTAGAAAATAAACCCATTAGAGATTAGAACTCATAACACATTTAAAGAATTTTGTGTTTACGTTTTGAGGATTCTTTGTTTTTGAGTTTTCGGGGTTTAGTTTTCTATCTCCGTCTTTTGTACTCTTCGTTCATGAAAAAGGTATGACCATTTCGTTGAAGAGATGTTCTATTTTGAATTCAGGTTTTGAAAAGTTAGGGCACTGTGTTCATGAAAATCAGACCCGGGTCAGTTTGCCCACAAGTCGAAGGCTAGAAGTCTTCCAGCTTCTAAGCACAGATTCGACTCAGTTAATTCCCTGCATAGTTCAAGATAGGCCCGTGGCGGGCTTTGGCTAAGATGGCGTTGTAAGAATTCGTGTCAATTTAGAGATTGTTAGAATTGTGTTACCCAAATTCTAAGAGATTGCTTGCAAGTTAAGTTAAACAAAATATATTTCCTTTCTAGAAGATTTAGTATTTATTAGTATAATATATTTAGCATTTATTAGCATAGTTCTTTTACAACCTTAGAAAAATAAACACATTAGAGATTAGAACTCATAACACATTTAGAGAATTTTGTGTTTACGTTTTGAGGGTTCTTTGTTTTCGAGTTTTCGGGGTTTAGTTTTTTATCTCTATCTTTTGTACTCTTCGTTCTTTTTCCATTATAGTAAAATTATATTTGCTCGTGATTTTTTATCCTCTTTGGAGGGTTTTTCCACATTAAATTTGTGTGTTCAATTTCTCTATTTATTCTGCTATTTTTTTACTTGTTGCTTAATCGGGTCGATCCTAACATGCATGGTAAGTTTCGATAGATTCATGATCTAATAAGAATAATTATATTTCTTTTAGCTCAATAAGCTAACGAGAGTTCCAGTGGCAAGGGTAAAAGGCTAGCTGTGTAGATTTGTATTAGAATTTTTGGTGAGTTCCTTTATTCTTCCATGAGTTGTATATGTATTATATAAATTGTGTAAGGTAAGTAGTCTCTCTATAATGTATGAATGATATAGGTGTGAGTAATGTCATCCAGTGTCATCAGCTTGAGTTCAGTCGGTCTGAGTTATAAAGTAAACACCATATTTCATGCTCAAGCCAATACCATCAGTTTGTGATATGTATTGTGTGATGCATTCGGTAGGGCAACTATATTGCAAACTGAACAGGAAAATCACGACAAAACATATTGTTATAAAAAAATCGATATGAGGAGTTAATAAGGAGTATGTATATGGATGAGATTGTATGATGTGCTTCTAAATCTGAATTATAGGTACGTGGCTGACATGAGGACGAGTTATTTATGTCGTGTTAAGTTGACGTACTGTATCTGCCCATGAATTATGTAAGTTGGTGTATTCAGTCTGCCCGTGTTCTGTGAAAGCCAGCAGGCGTATTATGTACATCTTGTGTAAACCCTTATGAAAGGTTTGGTATTATCGTAATTGAAGATGTGTTTGAATTCTCTTTACGTTTTTGAACTCACTAATTTCGTATGAATTTACTCTGTTATCTATTCCTTCTCAGGCTTGCTGACTGTAGGAAAGTTGTTGTTGAAAAGACTACGCCAGAGAACTACTGCTATTATGAGTTGTTTGTTTTGTTATGTATCATGCATGTAACACCCCCTATCCGTATTTGTCGCCGGAATAGGGTATGAAGCATTACCAAAGTTTAACAAATTATTATTATTATTATTATGAACTCAATATAGTCCATTTATAAATATCCAATCTTTTTTGCAATTTAAAACCAACCAATCCAATCCAATTCAATCAATTTGATACCAAATCATACTTCTATTATAATTATATTATTTAGCGTATTCATCACTCTTTACTTTAATACATATTCATTAAACAAGTTTTGGTATTTATATAATCATCAAACCATATACATGCCATATAAATCAAAAAAGAAATTTACAAAAGCTACCGAAGATAATCTTGATAGTGTGATCCTCAGTGTTGATTCGATCCTCCGTATATTTTTACGTCAATCTACATGAGACATTAAATACACTCAAGTAAGTTTATAGAAACTTAGTAAGTTCATAGGCATAAAATATAAATCTTACCAAACATTCATATACTTATGCATTATACACAATTACTAAGTTCACTTGTCAACCACAATTTGGTGAGTCCTCTTGTATAAACTCACTACCATTTATCCATTGACTTTAACTCTTTTGGGCCCTTTTTGTCACTTACCATCCTTAATCAAATTAGGGAACGGTTACGGAAAATTGAGTACTTCACTTCCACTTTGCCATAGTATAACTATGGTCTTACATATGATCACTTATCACTTTCCGAAGCCATAGCCCTGCCACGGTTTTACACGGATCACATTTATCACTTGTCACTTATCACTGATCAGATAAGTGTAGCTAAAGCTACCACTTATCACTTGTCACTAATCAGATAAGTGTAACTAAAGTTAACACTTATCATTTGTCATTTGTCACTGATCAGATAAGTGTAGCTGAAGCTACTACTTATCACTTGTCACTGATCAGAAGTACTCAAATCCGACGTTCCGCTTAATTTGATTATTTAATCATTTTTTGCATTGTTATTTTATTCTCAATTCATCAACAATTATATCTCATCATACATTATATAATTCATAAAATTAACATTTAATCATTAAATTTCAACCATATGAACTTACCTGGGTCGATTTGCAGAATTTGTGAAAATTGAGGGACTAATCAGCTACTTTTCTTTTCCTCGACTTGCTTCGGGTTCTCAATCTATCATTGTAAAATAATTCACTTATCAGTAATGACTCCACCTTTACTTTATTTCACATCCTTAATGTTTATAACCCGCATATAAGTAACATTATCTATAATTTCACTATTTACTTAAATAGATATTCAAGTTGTCCATCCATGTTACAGTCGCTAAATTATTTTTATCTTGAGCTACAGAGCTTCAAATTAAGATTCGTAAATTTTCCCTGAAACTAGACTCACATATCTTCCTACCATAAAATTTTCAGAATTTTTAGTTTATCCAATAAGTACAGTTTATTCTTTAAAGTTACCCCTATTCTGCTATCTGACAGTTCCGACTCTTCTTCACTAAAAATTAATTATCTCCTTGTACAGAATTCGGATTATGTTACCGTTTATTTATATTGAAAATATACTCATTCAGAATTTTAAACATATAAATTTAAGCCCCTAATTATTTTTTTACAATTTCTAGTGAATTTCTAAATTAAGAACAGGGGATCACGAAGTTATTCTAAATCAGTCTTACAAAGATTTAAATATCTCAAAATGTATACTTCCTTTGCTTTCTCTGTTTCTTTTATATGAAAACAGACTCGACAAGATTTAATTCTATATCTCACTCAACTTCTAATTCAATTTCTACCATTTTTGGTGATTTTTCAAAGTTAGACAACTGTTGCTGTCCAAAACTGCTTTAGTATAACATGTTGATTTCTTTTTTGTCCCAAATTCCACAATTCATACAATTCAGCCCTTGCTCAATTAACCCCTCAATTGAGCTAATTTTCTCTAAATTAATACTTTCCCTAGACATTATAAGTTATTTAACAACTATTGAAATTCAGAATTTCCACATAAAACCCTAACTTCAAATTCTTTTAAAATTAGGTCCCAAACATTCACTTTCTATTCGATTCTTTCAATAAAATCGGCATATAAACAATTTAAAGCTCTAATTCCATGCTAAATCATCATATACTTCCAGCACATATTCATAGAAACTTCCAACTTCATTTATAAAATCTAAAACTAATGAATTCAACAAGTGAACCTAGTTGTAAAAGTTACAAAAGCACAAAAATTTCAAGAAATAATCAAGAATTGAACTTACTTGCAGTAAAAATATGAAAAATCAGCTTAAAGAAACCCTTCTATGGTGTTTTTGCCGATGAGAATGCAGAAAAATAAAGAGAAATCTAGATAATTCCACTTTAGTCCTAGCTTTATTAAATAAAATTTGCAATATTCTAATTTTGCCCTTAATTCTCCTTATTTTCTTGCTGATTTCATGACCTTGCCGTCCAGCCCAAATAGACCTTGGGTCTATTTTCCTTTTAAGCCCTCTTTCTTTTATCATTTAAGCTATTTAATCATTTCCCATAATTTTACATTTGTTACAATTTAGTTCTTTTTGTTCAATTAACTATCGGAACTTTAAAATTTATTGACGAAACTTTAATACTAACTTATTAACACTCCATAAATATTTATAAAATATTTATGGCTAGATTAAAAATCTCCGAGGTCTCGATACCTCGTTTTTGATTCTAATTATTTTAATTTTTTTTTCTAGTACACTATTTGCTATTTCAAAAATTTTCCTAACTTTACATTTAACTTATACTGACTAAATTAATAATATTTTCTACTCACTTGTCAGATTTAGTGACCACGAATCACCATTCCGACACCACTGAAAATTCAGGCCATTACAATGCATGACTCTTGGAGGGTGACATATAATGTACTTTTGAAAGAGATCTGTATAATGAACTACTATTTTAACAAAACATTAGTTTTATAAAAATATTATTAAATATCAATGTTTGGATTTGAACCATTATATTATGCTCAATAAGTTTACTTATTTGAATGTATGCGCCAAATGAATTAAGCATTATTTTTAAGATGTCAATGATATACATTTAAACTTATGCGGAGTAATAGTTATTATATGTTTTATTACGCCCCTGTTTTTTAGTTTAGGTAAATTGTAATTGGATATTCTTTTATATATTTTAAAATTATAAATATAAATTTAATATATATTTCAAGATGGGTTAATTCAATTTTCATTTTTTAAAATCAAAACTAATTCAACTTAATCCTATCACACGACTTAATAATTGAGTTTTAACTCGACCAACATCAACATTGTTGCCAGTGTAAGAGGACGTGAATTCAAGTGCGCTGAAACGCATTATCCTCCTATTTAAGGGTTAGGGAGGGGTTATGAGTAGTTCTAGGCATTATATCAAAATTGTAAATAAGATAAGAACCTATAATAAGATTAATGTTAAAAAAGATCGAAATTAACTGCTTCGATTGGAACTAATTTTTGAATAACATTGATTTACAGATAGTCCATACAAATATAATTTTCGAGCTATAGATTTTTGTAATAATAATAATAGAAAAAGAATAGTTGCGGTTAATTTACATAAATAATATTAAAATTTTAATTTCTGAAATGGTTGTCAGTGGGATTAATTACGAAAATGGTATGCTTTTTGGGTGGAGCCTTTCTCATAGGCGCCACCAACTTTTTTTATAAATATTTTTTTGTTTTTATAAAGAAATATTTAAAAAATTATATATTTATACGGGTCAAAATACGATCAACGGGTCAGAATACGAGTTGAAAATATTCGTGAGTGTGGCGCCACCAGTCGCTCTTATCAGATAGGCGGCACTGGTGCTGACCAATCCCATCTGCCCTGCCCCTAAACTATTGTTGCGTCGAAGGACAACCTTCCCCCTTAACCCTACCTGTTGTGGACACTGCTAAGCAGTGTTATGTCCCTTCAATGGAATTTTTTTTTTTTTTTTGAATGGGGGACCTTATAAGCAGCATCGTCCCCCATAATATGAATGCACTGAGGAAAAAAAAGAAGGAAAGAAAGGAGAAGAAAAAGAAGAAGAGAGAAAAAGAAAAAGAAAAGAGTATGTATTATTTTAGTAAATTATTTGTCTTTTAATTTAAAGAGTTTGATTAATACATGTAAATTTTTTTGTTATTAATTATTATATATAAACTGTTTATGTTTAGTGTTTATGGGTTTGGTTTAAGAATTTTTATGAATGTATTGTTTTAAAATTGTTTTTGTTAGTAATTTAGGATTATATTATAAATTGTTGTGTTTAGTTTAGTATTTGTGATTTTTTATTAATGTAAAATTATTTTGTTAATTATTTTGTTAATTATTTTGCTAGTAATTTTTTATTAGGTTATAAATTGTTTGTGTTTTGTGTTCTATGATTTTTTTACTAATGTAAAATTATTTTGTTAATTATTTTGTTAGTAATTTATGTTTGTGTTTTGTGTTTTGTGATTTTTTAGTAATGTAAAATATCTAAAAAAATATTTTTATAGTTATTTTGTTAGTAAATTATGATTAATTTATAAATTATTAGTGTTTAGTTTATGGTTTTGTGATTTTTTAGTAATGTAATTTTTTAAAAATATTTTTATAGTTATTTTGTTAGTAATTTATGATTAGGTTATATAAATTGTTAGTGTTTTGTGATTTATTAGTAATGTAAATTATTTTAAAAAAAATGTTATAGTTATTTTGTTAGTAATTTATGATTAGTTTATAAATTGTTAGTGTTTTGTTTAGGGTTTTGTGATTTTCTAGTAATGTAATTTTTAAAAAATTTATAGTTATTTTGTTAGTAATTTATGGTTAGGTTATATAAATTGTTAGTGTTTAGTTTAGTGTTTTGTGATTATTTAGTAATGTAATTTTTAAAAAATTTATAGTTATTTTGTTAGTAATTTATGATTAGGTTATATAATTTTTGTAAACTAACATAATTTTTGTTAGTAATTTATGAATAGTTTACATCTATTTTAATTATATTATTTTTGTAAACTAACATAATTTTTTTATTGTAGGTAAATTATGAGAAATCATGAGATATTTACCATGTTTTTCTATTCTGAAATTCGAAATTATTTATTGTATATTTTGCAACAAATTAAATGAATTTATTTTTTTTAATTGCAGTTTTGCAACAAATGTGTTCTTTGATTAATAATAATCACATATCAAGTACTATTAATGAGATGGTAATAAAATTTTTATCTGATACTCATGTTATTTGTGGAATTAAATTATATTGTATTTACTATTTTCCTAATTAATAATGTCAAGGCCCGTACCGCGCATTGAATGGCCGTGTTAATAATTTAGGGTTCCTGCCAGATGAATGCCTAATGCCATACTTGGAGTTAGCCGGGTTCGGATCAGCGGCATTGATCCGGACCTTTGATCTGCGATACGACTTGATTTCTGCTTTAGTCGAGCGATGGCATCTGGAGACCCATACATTTCATTTGCCGTGTGGGGAGTGCACCATCACTCTAAAGAATGTTGCACTACAGCTCGAGCTCCCCATCGACGGAAATGCAGTCACGGGCATAAGTTCGATCTATAGGCTGGCCACCCTTTGCTATGACTTACTTGGACGCTCGCCTAGTGAGGGAAAATTTACGGGTTTAAAGTTTTCATGGCTAAAGGCCAAATTTGGGCATTTGTCGAGTACTGCCAGTGAATGGGAGGTGATGCATGCCGTTCAAGCTTAAATTATGCACTTTATAGTGGGTGTACTCATGCCGAATACAAACGGCAACAAAGTCCACTTGATGTTATTACCCCTATTATCCAATTTGCATAACACCCGTTCGTATAGTTGGGGGTCCGCAGTTTTAGCCATGTTGTATTGCGAACTTTGTCGGACGACATATCCTTCTACGTAGACATAGACAGATGCCTCATATTGCTAAAGTTGTAGGCGCTTTACTGGATGCCAAGAATGGCATCCATTAGTCACCAATCATATGTATTTCCACTTGTTAATAGGTGATCAATTTTTACTCGTTATAACAATTAGTTGACTTTTTTTTTTCAGATTATACTATTCTAACAAATTGTTTTCGTAGATAGAGCACTAATCCGAGTATCGGAAGGTCATACAGGTTCTGATATACCGTCTGATGATCGAGAATCATGCTAGAGATGGGGTAAGTTTTTCCAATATCAACTTAATTTTATTATTTTATCTCACTCGATCCTCATTAATATAACAATGTTATTAACTGTGCAGTTTATTTGGATGTTGTATTCTGTTCCAGAAATTATAGCGGTTATTTTTCCGTCTGCCCACGTTCACTCAAATCTATGATGCATTAGCGCACCCGTTATCAATTTTTATACAGTGGAATGGTATCATGGTGATCGAGTACTCCGGCAGTTCGGTTGCATATAGTATAACCCAACACTGCCAGTACGATTAGGGGAGATCCATAGGATTAACAAGAGGAGGAAACATTGAAATGATTGGGGAAAAGTGCATGAAGAATATATTACAATGTGGAATAATCGATTAGGGAGGGTCACTAAGACGGGTCGTGCTTTGGATCTGCAACCCTCGTTAGAGTACATACAATGGTACTCTGAGATTGGAAAACCATTTTTGTTTGGTAGGCAGTCGATGGCAGTCCTCCCGTATATGACACGACTTGGGTAACCCCTTCCAGATCCACATCATGCACCATATCCGGAGGTAGAGTCGGAACTACACTCTAGGGATAGTTCTTATCATCTAGATTTGGAAGGAGATGACTATTTCCCGAGCTCGTCAGGCAACGAATATCATTCAGAGTTTTATATCTTTAGCCCACTACCACCTCAGTACTCCAGTCATCCCAACTCGTATCAACCTCAGTACTCCACTCCTTCCGGTCTGTATCCACCGCCGTACTCCACTCCTCTCGATCTGTATCTATTGTCGTACTCTACTCCTCTCGGCCCGTATCTATCGCCGTACTCTACTCCTTTCGGCCCGTATCCATCGCCGTACTCTACTTCTCCCGGATCAAGTTCATCGATAGCGTTTGAGACATATGATTTTTTGTTTATGTTTCGCTACCCTCACATGCGAGTGAAGAGAATGTTGATTGTTGCAATCACTTGCAACGTGAACGTCGAGCTCCACAAAATTATACCCCTAGAACCACACCATCAAACCATCAATTTTAGAGGGTTTTGTAATTTAAATAACTTCATATTTATATAATGACTTTTTTGCCATTTAGGTTATTAATTTTGTGGGTTTTTTTTACAATTTAAATAGTCAACTTTGTATTTATGTAATGACTTGTTTGCCATTTTAGTTATTAATTTTATGGGTTTTTTTTTTTTTTTGCAACTTAACTAGTCAACCTTGTATTTGTGTAATGACTTTTTCGCTAGTTTAGTTATTAATTTTAGGAGTTTTTTGCAATTTAAATAATAAACTTTGTATTATTTACGTAAAAACGTTATTTAATTCAACAAAAATATAAACGCAACAAGCTTTAAGCTAACTTTGTAATTCAAATTACATTAATTGCAACAAATTTTACACAAATTTAGCATTTTCAAACCTCTCTACATGTAGTGAACAGCATTTTAATTTCTACCCGATCACGACGATTGTCCAATATGGTAGTTTTGGAGCAGTCATTTACTCCGATTATGACAGGCTAATCTACATACGGCACATAGCTTCCTGTAAGATTTCTCCTTAATGTCCATTTTGTTATGGATTCTATATGATTACGGACGACTTTTCAGATTCTTATGCAACCCTTTGTCTAGGACAAGCTCGAAAGTCATCAGAGACACCTTCTATGTAGATAGGTCAGGAAAAACGGGGAACTCGTTCTCCCATACACTCAACGTGCGCTCGAGGGTGTACACTTCATCGATAAATTGTTCAACATTAAGCGAGACTTTAGCCTAAGCTGCCACAACATATACACATGGATAATGAAGTGTTTGGAACCTCTTGCAATCACACCGTCTGTTTCGGATATCAACTCCATAGGACTTAGGTGGTATACCGGGTCGACGACCAATGGTCTCTGTAACTCTAAACATTTCATTACGTCGTGAATATATTTATACATTCATTGACCTTGCCATCCGCCGGTTTGCAACTATTGCATTCTTGACGTATTCGAAAAACATGTGTCTCGCCTCCATATGGTGGACTTGGTATTGCCCCATTCTTTGCATCAAGGAAGCCAACCTGTAGAATGTAGCCAATAAGACAGATGAAATAAAAAAATGTCGTGTTTTCAACAACACTAAGTTAACCACCTCCGCCAAATTAGTGGTCATATGACCATATCAAAAGCCCTAGTCGAAACTTTGAGCCCATTGCCACGGCTCCATGGTACCCAACCATTTTCAGAAAGATGTGTTCGTGTGACCCTCCATGTCACTCTTAAGTCAAGTCATCATTTGCTGGAAATGTATGGCTTTAGCTCGTGTACTGTGTATGTATTAAGAAAATATAAGTTACAATCTCGCCCTAAAACATGAGGTTATATATTGAAAGAATAAGATTATTCTTTACCCATTCTCACAACTTGTCTCCGCCAGTCTGCATTCTTATAATCTCGGTGGAAGTTAGCCGCGATGTGCTAGATGCAGTAAACAAATCTCTATGGTACACCAGAATGCCTAATGGCGACAATTAATCATTTCTCTCTATCGAAGATGATACAAATATTATCGTTACTAATAACATACCTCCGTATATTTGTAAGAAAGAATTTCCACGACTCCATGTTCTCCTTATCTATGATGGAAAATGCTATCGGGAGTACGTTCTTGTTCCTGTCTTGAGCAACCACAATAAGTAGGATCTGTGTATATTTACCGTATAGCCATGTTCCATCCACTTGCACAAACGGCTTCAAGTGGGGAAATGCACGCACGCATGGATCAGATGTCCAGAACATCCATTGAATTTTTTTTCCCGGTTGCAGTTAGTCATTCGGGATGTAATAAGGTCATGTCAGTAACTCAATGACAGTCCCCGGTACGTACTCTTGCACAATGGCTATCCATCATTGTAACTTAATGTACGACGCATTAAAATCTCCGTACAATTGCTATATTGCCATCTGTTTAACTATCCATGCCTTTCGGTATGATACTCGATACTGGAATTGTGTCAGCATTTCGGCAATCAGTAATGAAACTTTAATGGTCAGCATGTCTTTCACCATTGGCATGATGCACGTACTAATAGTTTTGGAATCAAGTTTTCGATGATCTTCTGTCATACGTGTTGAAGTGCATGTGTAAGGCCCAACAAATTTTCGTATCTCCCACATCTACAACTTCTAGATAAATGTAGCTCGTATCCGCCAATTGCAGCCTTCCGTTGACCTCCAACACTCCCCAATATATAATGTTGGTTTAGACACGGCAACTTTGTAGTCTACTGATATATTCATGCTATACCACTTAATAGCAAATACGCAATCTTCCTTACTTTCGAATATCTGGACCACGAACAACTCATCAGGATCGGAATCTACGGCCAGCCGGTGAGCAGGTAGAATTTCAGGGTACTCCGAGAACTCGGTCGCGTACGTCGCATCAGGGTCTATCTACGACACGTGTGCCCCAGGATTATTGTGTATCACAATACGACGAATCTAGTTCCCAACTGAAGACGCGTTAATGTTTTCATCGTCATTCACATCTTCGTCGTCAATATCATCCGGGACCTTGTCCATGTCAAGATCACTATCACTATCGACCTCGTGATCAGAAGGATCATTGCTTTAGTATACATCATCACCAACCATATCAGTCTCGGGTGCAGCATTAAGATTAATGTCGATCCGGCGTATAATTGATTGGCTATCAATGTACGATATCGGAACCACCATACACGACTCTTGATCTCCATGTTATTCACATAATAAAGTAGGATCTTCAGTTGGCTCCACACCAGCTAACTCAACAAATAATTGAATAGGTGTATCTTGGTTGCTTCGAGTCCCACATAAAGAGCGATCATTATCTCCACGTTTTTATCGTCTACAAGTTCCATTTTGATGAATTTTATGGGATTCGTTGAAACTGGAAACTTGTAGAAAAGTTTTAAGATCTTTCTCCCACAACGTCTATCAATTTTTGCACCAATCCTTTCCTTCATATCATCAAACGAGATATTTCTATTAAATCACATTTCTACTTGTTTGTGACATTCAAATATACATCCCACAGTTGTTGTCAAATTTTCTCCATCGAAATAAACGCATACGAAAAACTGATTCTCGATTTTCAATACTAGATCTGCTAAAAAAATTCAAAATTCTCAAAACAGTTTCGAATAGCAAAAAAGTTACATAAAATTTTCAATGCAAAATTTTTCATTCAGAAGCTAACAAAATAACTTTCAAATAACAAAATTACTAACAAAAGTCTCCATTCTATTTATAAAGAAATAAACTAAAATACTTTATCATTCTTTTTGTTTTCCTTTCTTTCTTTCTTCTCCTTATCTTCTTACTTCTGTTTTACTAAATTTTTTGAATATCTTTTGCTCATTTGAGTTTCAGATGAGTATAAATAGGAGAAAAATTAAGCATTGGTGCCGCCTATCAAGTAGGAGTCACCAGTGGCGCCTATCAGGTAGGAGTCACCATTGGCACCTACCAGATAGGCACCACCTATCCTATACCACTTCCGTATGTATACATGAGTCATATATTGAACAGGAAAAAAATAATACAAGTGGTGGCGCCTATGAAAAAAGCACCACCAATAAAATAATATTAAAAAAACAAAAAATATATATATATTATAAAAAAAAGTGATGGCGCTTATGAGAAAGACTCCACTCAAAAAACATACCATTTTCGATAATTCATTTCAAAAATTAATATTTTTATATTATTTACGTAAATTAACCAATAATTGCTTTTATGCCCATTAATTGTTTTTTTTCTTCATTGAGGTGATGGCTTATGATTGAATATTAGAAACAATAGCATTAACATCTCCCACATGAATGTGCAGATTCTAGATCCCGACAAAAGGACATAACGTGTAAGAGAACCGTTGCTCTTTCAAGTTGTCCCTAATTCTGGTCCTGTTTATTTCGAGCAATCTGACATATATAACCATAAACGCATCTACTAGATTTTAAGTAGACTAGTATCTTGAAAGTCAATATTAATTAAATGCAGGTTGAATTGAGTGATAAAAGATTTGATATTTTTTATGTAAGATTTTGAATTTGAAAATGTGAATAAAAAAGAAAAAAAAATAAGATTGAAAGAATTTATCTTCAGTCCGATAAAAATCAAGTTGGGAGTAGAATTGATCATGAGTTGAGTTTGGGCTGGGTCAAGGTAAAATTTTTAGGCCCAGCTTAAAAAATGGACTTGAAATTTTGTCTAAGTCTAGTACATATAAAAAATGCTAGAATTCGAGCCCGTCCAGAGCTCTTGTGTTAAAATTTTTTATATTATTTTTTATATAAAAATAAATTTTAAAAATATAACACATCAAATACATTACAAATATTAAAATAAATGTTTCTAAAAATTTGAAAAAAAATCATACTTAAATAATACTAAGATATGTGCAACTTAACAAACAAACGTCTTTATAATAATAACAAAATTAACAATAAAATAAGAGTTATATAATATTCAAACAATAACGATAAAATAATAGCAATATAATAGCGAAATGATAGCAAAACAACAACAATTTTTTCCTTTTTTTTTGTAAATTTGGGCCAAGTTAGGTTGAGCCTAAGCAAAAAAAACTTACCCAAGATCCGTCCCATTTAGAAAACGGATCTTATTATTTTGTTTAAACCTATTTTTCAGATTTATAATTTTATCCAAACCCTCCTACTTTTCGAGCGGACATTCGAGCTAAAACACCGGTACCAAGTTTACACGGGAGGTAGATAGTGTGTAGATAGTGTGACCTTGGCCGTTTGGATAAACGGCTTGAATTGCAGTTTTAACTCTTCTTATTCTTAAATAACTCAATTCAAACATTTTTAACTCTTTTTGATAGAATATATATATTTCAACAATTAAGAGTTGAATTTAAATTATTTTAACACTATTTTTAGCTTTGGTCCCAAATGTTTTTGAATTTCATTCCACTCCCTACAAAAATTATTGGTTTTACACTACAATCCGACTTTGCTTTAGATTAAATTAGGGTCTAATTTGATTACCAGGCGTCAAGAATCTCAGACGAAAAAGTTCACAATTTAGTCCCTTATTCATTTAATTGTCATTTTTTAAAATAATAATAATGTTTTCAGATTTGAATTAAAATAGTATTCACAGCATTTTCCTCTATTCGTTATTATTATTATTATTTCTTGGAAGAAAGATGGTAAATGGGAACAAAGATGGTATTTATTTTGACATTAAATAAAATATAATTAATATATATATATGTATGCGTGTAGAAATTGCGTATTTAGAATATAGATTTGTATTTTAAAATAACGTATAATAAATAATGAAATATATGGTTTGAAACTAATTAATAATAACACATAAAATATGTACGATATTAAAAAATTAGATTAAATTGTAAGTAAAACGGAATTTAAACACATGAGTACGAAGAAAGAATACAAATATATAATTATTTATCATGGTGTTGTCATCAAACGTAAGTTGGTGTCGAGTTAATTTGTGACACCATCTCAATCAACAACATTATTAATATATATATATATAATTGATGGAGGCAATAAAGTGTGCATAATGAAATTAAAATGTATAAACAAAATCAGAATAAAACTTTGGTTAAGTGATAAATTTAAGATTTTACCAATGAAATTAGTGTAAGTTAAAATCATTCCATATGCATTATTTTTTTTATTTTTAATAAAATATTAAAATGTCCTCGAATAATATAACTTATTTTAATTATGAAATGACATTTTCATAATTTTCCTAATTAAGTTGGTGCTCAATTGACTTGTGGCACCAATTCAGTTAGGCCTTAAATAATAGTATAGATACATATACAACTGAACCCCAAGTTGTGACCTATTGACCAATTATTCACCTACCTAGGAACAACCTATGTTCAAATCATCATTGTACCAAAAAATCATATATATATATATATATATAGATATATATATATACAACTGATGGAGGTAATAAAATGTGCATATTAAAATAAAAAATGTATAAAAAATTATAATAAAACTTTGATCGAGTTGTAAATTTAAGATTTTATTGATGTAATTAGCATGGGTTCAATTCTTTTTATATGCAAATTTTTATTGGTTTTTAATTTTTTTTTATAAAAAACACTAAATTACCCTCGAATAATATAACTTATTTTAATTACAGAAGGATATTTCCATAATTTCCCTAACCGAGTTGTTGTCTCGTTCACTCGTGACATCAACTCAGTCATGGACTTAAATAGCAATGTATATTAGATTATGGCACACTTACAGTATATGTGAAAAATATACATAATAAATATATTTATATTAAAAGTTAAAAGTTCATGTGTTCCACGTTCAAATACCATAATAAGTAGCAGAGCGTAGTGGAGATCCATGAGGCCATGACCCATCTAAAATGGTAAATTTTTAATTTAGGTCATTTATAATTTATAATGTTTTAAATTAGTAATGGTACAATTATACTTTGGCCCCAAAAGATGATAAAAATTTGATTTAACCTTTTAAAAATTATAAAGATACAAACTACTAAAATGATGAAATTGCATTTTTTACTATTGTAAAAATATACAATTTAATTCCGTCCTCTCCAAAAAAATTTCAAGTTCCGCCACTGATAATAACATTTGTTTTATTGTAAAAAATGATAACACAAAGACATCCTCTTATTTTCATAACTATTCGATTAAATTAACATTAAAATTGATTCATGACACCAACTCAATCCTATACTTAATATAAATATAAGCACCCCAGTTGGAGATGTGTGCTAGTGGTGGAAAGGGCTTGAAATGATGTTGGTAGGAGGTCGTTTTCCTTCTATTTTTCTGATTTATTTGGAAGGCTATTGTATGAGGCTTTGTTCTTTCTATCATTGTCACCATTTCCTTTTATTTGGACACTAAAATATTAGTAATTGATTGAAATGATAAGTTATAAGTTTAAAGTTTATATATGTCCAAAGTTCAAAATTACGAAAACAACAGTTTTTGGTAATTGTTCAACTGAGTTGGAACTAATTGATGAGTGACATAAACTAAATTAGCTTTTTAAATATAACATAGAGATTAAATCATAACTCACCTACGAGGTACGTGAAAACATTTATATGACAAATATATATAAAAAAATTATATAAAAATCAAAAGAGGCTTTGATTAAAATAGTAAAATTGACATGACGAGAGCATATCGTATTGGATTTAAATCCCATGATTCTTTTATGTGTGTGTACTTTTTAAAATTAAATAAAATTTTAAAATATGTAAATACTCTTAAAATATTATTTGTTGTTTTGTAATAATTTTCTGACTGAGTTGTGACCAAATTAATAGATTACATTAACTCAATCAACCTTATATCTATATGTAGTATAGATGGATAATGATTAGAAAATAAGAAAAATATTCCAAAAAAAAGCATATCAGCACTAGACTTGATCATGGATCGGTGTGATACAGGATTTTAGGCTCGTTTTTTAGGTTTAGGCCGAAAATTTGGGCTTAAAATTTTATTCAAGTCCAATACATATTAAAAATGTTAAACCTAAGCTCAACCCGGCCCAACCATAATAATTTATTTATATAAAAATAAATTTTAAAAATATAATACATCAAATACATTAAAAAATTAAAACAAATTATTTCTCAACAAATTAAAAATACAAAAAGAAATATAGGCATGTGATTTTGGTCGGGCCAGGTTGGGCTCGAGTAAAAAAAATCTGTTTAAGGCTCAATCTATTTAGAAAACGAGATTTATTTTTTGTTCAAGCTCATTTTTTTAATTTATATTTTTATCTGAATTTTCTTACTTTTTGAATGAGCCTTCAGACCTAAACAAATAATTTAATATGTGATAAAAGAATAATCCCAAGTGAAAAATTTAGAGAGAAAGCAGGACCACCAGGAGAGTTGAAAGAAGGTCGAAAAGCCGAGTTTAGTGGGAAGTGCAAAGGACGATTACAAAGTGGAAGGCTGTCATTTCTTTACCCATAGCCACAGGCCCACAGCCACACTTCCAGATATGGTCTATTTTGAAAGAGGATATTATGACCAATTGAGGACGAATGGGTTTTTCAAAAAAATATATAATATATTAAGTGCATTAAAAGTATTAAAATAAGAATTTTTAACAAATTAAAAAGTATTTTTATTAAAAAATACAAATAAATATAATAAATAATTTATTGTATTAAATATAATTTTTAAAATTTTATATTTTGGGTTGAGTTATTTAGTTGATTATGTTTATTTTTTTAAGTTTTGAGTAATGAGTTTAATTATTGTTGGGTTAGTGGTTAAATATAAATATATATAATTAATATAATAAAATTTTTATAACATAATATATTTGGGGGGCTCAAGCCAAAAAAATCTTACACAAGCCCCGACCTATATAGAAAATGGACCTTAAATTTTATCAAGCCCATTTTCGAGTCTCGTTTGTCCAAAACGTTCCATTTTCCAGATGGACCTTCAGGTTTAAATGAGGGGGTCAGGCCCGAGGAGGAGCGGCGCACGTGGGAGCTAGGGTTTCTGCTTTTGCTGAAACTGTTTAGTCATGTGGGCTTGTAATTTTTGGGCTAGTTTTTTTTTATTTTGGGCTTGAATATTTGGACTTGGACTCTTTTATTTTTTATTTTGGGTTTATTTATTTGTTTTTGTTGGTTTTGGGCCTGAGCAAATTGGGCCTATTACAGCTGCCCCTATTTGCTCGTTGTCGTGTAAAGAGAATGGAGCAAAGACTTTTAAGAAGGACCAACTTTGCCCGGCCTCGCCGAATCTTGACTTCTTAGAGCTTATTTTCTTCAAGAAGTCTCTTTCTAACCCACTGCAACTTCAGAGGTATAGAATTTGTCGCTTCCCTCTACTCCACTGCAACTTCAGGGATATAAGAGTAGTAGCTTCAGTCTGCTCCAATGCAACTTCAGGGAGATAAGACTTGTAATTTGTAGCTTTAATCTGTTCCACTGCACCTTTAGTGAAATAAGATTTGTTATCTTCAATCTGTTCCACTGCAACCTCAAGGGCATAAGACTTGTAATTTGTAACTTTAATCTATTCCACTGCAACTTCAGGGAAATAAGATTCGCTATCTTCAGCCTGCTCCACTGCAACCTCAGGGAGATAAGACTTGCAATTTGTAGCTTTAATCTGTTCCACTGCAACTTCAGGGAAATAAGATTCGCTATTTTCAGTCTGCTCCACTGCAATTTCAATGAGATAAGACTTGTAACTTCAACCTGCCCCACTGCAACTTCGGGGAGATAATATTTATAGCTTTAATTTGCTCTGCTGCAACTTCGATGAGAAAAGATTTCCTATCTTCAGTCTGCTCCACTGTAACTTCAAGGAGATAAGACTTGTAACTTCAACCTGCCCCACTGCAACTTCGGGGAGATAAAGTTTATAGCTTTAATCTGCTCTACTGCAACTTTAGAAGAGATAATATTTGCTATCTTCAGTCTGCTCCACTGCAACTTCAGGGAGATAAGATTAGTGGCTTTAACTTGCTCCACTGTAACTTCAGGGATATAAGATTTGCCACGATGACTTCAATCCGTCCCACTGCAACTTCAGAGGTATAGGATTTGTGGTTTCATTGATCTGTTGCCATTCTCTAGGGGAACATGACCTGTAGAATCCATTTCATGTGCGTATTTATGCTTAGTGATTAGGATGTTATGATCAAGATTAATCAAATTCTCCTAACTAGATGTGTATGAATGATATTTACATGAATGTAGAATGTTATTTTTCGAGAATGATCCATTTTTAATGCTTGGGTTGTCATTGCTCACTATTTATCAGGGTTCTATCACTGATGTGTTACCATGCCTTCTTGTTTAGCTAGTATCTTTAATAGAAAATCCAAAGAAATGAATAAATTAATCGTTATTTCAAAGCAATATGTAGAACTCCTTTTACTTGAATATTATTAGTCCAATAATCGTTATTTTAATGTAAAAATACTTGAAAAACATTGTAACAATGGACAAGATCGAAATTTATTGAGAGTAAGGCTCGAAATGAATGGATTAATCAAAGATAGCAAATATTATTGAAATACAAGATGAATAAGATGAAAATAGGTGTCACAAATATCATAGCATAAGCTTCTTCGCACTAGCTTCTCGATGGCCCTTTTTGAACTTGATATGTGTTTCGGAGATCCGAAATACTTTGTTGACGCCCCAAGATGTAATGCTTTTCCTTCTGAGAAGACTCGACCATCATATGTTCAATCTTCAATCAGAATCTGAGCTGCCATTTTTCCAGGTTTTTAGCTCAAAACCTTTTTGGTCTTAAGGCGCCATTTGCGGATTTTCGCCTTGATCTCTCCCTCTTTTTTTTTTTGTTTTAAATAAGAATTTTTTATTAAAATAAGAAAACTTTAACACATTAAAAAGTATTTTTATTAAAAAATAAAAATAATAATAATTCATTGTATTAAATATAATTTTAAAAATTTTATATTTTGGATTGAGTTATTTAGTTGGATATGTTTCTTTTTTTAAGTTTTGAGTAATGAGTTTAATTATTGTTGGGTTAGTGGTTGAATATAAATATAAATATATATAATTAATATAATAAATTTTTTATAACATAATATATTCGAGGGGCTCAAGCCAAAAAAATCTTACACAAACCCTGACCTATATAGAAAATGGACCTTAAATTTTATCAAGCCCATTTTTCGAGTCTCGTTTGTCCAAAACGTTCCATTTTTCAGATGGACTTTCATATTTAGACGAGTGATCCAGCCTACGAATAGATATAGTTATGCATAAGCATCTAGCTTCCAATTATTGGTAGGTTTAGGGCTATAAAAAGAATATTGGTTTCGTTGCACAAAGGATACTTTACTGTTCCCTAAGAGCAAACAAGACTATAGATTATCCGAACAGAGGAGCCCTAAATGGTTGGGTTGAGAAAAGAAATTGAAAATCAACTTCAACACTAGTATTTTGGACGGTTTTGCTTCATAGAATCCAATTGAGTTTTATTTTTTTGTGATTTAAAAAATAAATATTTTAAATTTAAAATAGTAAAAATAACTTTAAAAGATTATAAAATATTAATTTTCAATATATATAAGAGTACTTATGGATTATTTTTTATTTACTTGGAAAGTCAAAAAAAAAATAAACATGTTTATAAAAAGGTTAAATCTTACTTTTAGTAATTTGGTAATTTTTAGTTTCTCTATTTTCAAAATTTTAAAATTTCAGTCCTCGTCGAACAATAACTGTTAAAAGTTAAGTTATGCTATTTCCAAAATCTAAGAATGTAAACATACTAGTATATATGTAATGTCATGTTTGTTTGTTATTTCTACATATTCACTCATTAAAAATCTAGTTAATGGAACAACGAATGTCATTTGCGTCAAGATTAAAATTTAAAAATTCGAGAAGTATAAAATTTTAATTTAAGGGATGTGTCTCTCCCACTGACAATTTTCATTTAGTGAGGACTACGGCAAGGTTGCCCTCTTTTGCCTATCTAGTGCAAATGCCCTTATCCTAGTGCTCTCCAAAGGAATGTTTATTGGTTTATTTTAAGGGAGTAGCAACGGGACTTCTTTATGTAAAATGATGCAAAAAAGAGAGAGAAATTGTTTGAAGTGAGTGTATTTCTACTCTCGATGAAGGACAGTTTACAACATATTATACAACTAGTGTAAAATATGAGATAAGCACAAATGGTTACAGCAAAGATATAGCTATAATAATTGTAAAAATAATCCTAAAAATAAATGGTATAAATCTATTCTAACACCCCCTCAAACTAATGCCAAAGTGCAATCAAACAAGGCAAGACCAAGGGGTTTGGTCATAATGACGTTTTGGTCATCTATGACCGTTATTGATGGTTTCTCCTTTTTCTCTTTTTACCCCGGGGGGGGGGGGTTGCCCTCTTCTTATAGCCTCTTTGATGGTGTTCCTCAAACTAAGGTAATCCTTGGTGCTATCATTGTGATATAGGCATTATGCCGTGGGCTCCCTTACTCCTCACACTCCCTTCAGTTTGAGTTGTGGAAAATCATCTTGTTTCCTTTTTTGGGAGATCATAGTTTTCAGGGGTAAAGATATACCTTTTTTTACTTCATTTTTTTAGATAATGTTAATTGTTATAACATAAACAATAAAATTACTTCCGATTGAGATTCACATTATAAGGGTTGCGAAGATTCAACAACGTGAGGGTGATTTACAATGAGAGATGTGGAAAGATATTATTCTTAGAAGGCTAAAGAGATGGTGAAAAGAGATTTTCCAATGTCCCTTTCTTCTATCTCATCGGAGGTATTTATAGGAAAAGAAGGGTCGCTTGTGGGTCCCACCTATCAACCTTAAGTGTCATGGTTGGGTTGGCGGGTGATAGCCTAGGGTATAATTAGATTTAACTCTGAGAAGACCAGATGAGGAATTCTCGGATGTGATGGATTGATGGGTGCCTTTGGGGGTTTCCCCAATATATATGAATTATGTCACCAAAGTTTTGGACAAGTTGTGGTGTTCATCCTCACAAGGTTAAACTTTTATTTTAGTGGACATCTCATATAAAATACAACACAATAAATAAATAAATAAAAGAAATAGATTACAATATTAGAATTAAACTTTTCTTTATAAAATGCCTAAAATTACCTATAAATATTCTCCATTCTTTAAATAAAATGATAAATGTACTTGCCTTCGAATAGAGTTGTCCATGGGCCGGGCTCGCCCGAAAAATGGTAGGGCTTGGGCAAAAAATAAGGCTCGTTTAGAAAATGGGTCAAGCCTCGGGTAAGATTTTTTTGCCCAACCCCAACCCGAATTTGCAATAAAAAAATCTTTGTTATTTTGCTATTGTTTTCCCACTGTTTGCCACTATTTTGCTATAATTTCAATATTATGTTGCTACTATTTCGTTGTTAATATTTGGATATTGTAGAACACTCATTCTATTGTTAATTTTGCTACTATTTTAGAGGTATTTACTTGTTAAGTTGCACTTGTCTTAATGTTATTTAAGTATAAAGATTTTTTTAATTTATTTTTAATTTGTTAGAAAATATTTATTTTAAAATTTTTAGTGTATTTGGTGTATTATATTTTTAAATTTTTTCTATATAAAAAATAAAAATTTTAAAAATTAATACGAGTCAAGCCGAAGTTTTAGCATTTTTATCCAGGACGAACTTAAGCAAAAATTTCCAGTCCAAGCAAAGTTATTAGGGTCCGACCTAACCCATAAACAAGTCTACTTTCGAACTTATATCCTCGTTCAGTAACAATAATATTGATTTCGATTAAATTAAAAATCATTTAACTCCAAAAATTTGCCATTAAACCAATTGCGTCACAGCTTTTCTTTATGTTTATCATTTTTGTGGAAAGTGGATAACAGTTGGAAAATAAAATTTACACTTTTTTTAATTTTTCAGCAATTGCATTCTCTCTTTTGAATTTTCTACGAAGAAAGTAAGCAAAATAGATGAGGACAGATCTAATCATATAATTAAAACAGGTCGATGTTAAAACAACTTTTGTTGTGATAGATATATAGGATCATTATCTGTAAAGATAAAAACAGTGAAAACTAAAAACCGAGTGTTTTTCCCAACCTCCTCTTTGAATGATAAGGTTGTATATTTATATGATATGATTACTGTTCGTTAGTGTGATATATTAGAGTAAGTTTTATGCATATCAACACGTATTCTATTGACTTATCATGTGTTTATATGGTCCATGCGCGATCTCACATGTGGCCTCGCAGGAGGATGCATGTACCCCTCATGCGAACACTCAATACTATGTGAGCTCGCTATGCGAGCCCAACACGCGAGCTTGATATGAGATCTGTTCGAGTTATGGGTCGATAAGTATCATACCAATAGAACTAAAAACTTATCATTTTTTGTTGGTTTATATATATAGTGATATTACGATGTTGATTGAATTTACTATTTTTTAGGGATGAATTTATTCAAATTTCAATCTTTATTTGACTCGCTAAAAATAGTAACATTGAATTATAGTAGTAAGTACTAATAAATAATTAGAATTTGAATGCTATTTGAAAAAATATATTAAATGTCAAGAGCTTTATTAATTTTTACTATCATGTCCGATGAAATTGATCGAATTTATTAAAGGTTGAGAGTAAAATTGATACAGTTCAATATAAAATTATATGGGCGTTAAGGTTATTCGTTATGGGAAAAAAATTGTATGAAACAGTAATATTATCCATTTCTAATAGTTTAATGTAAAATCTAAATGAAAATACTGAAACTCAAGATGAAAATGCTGATGTGGCATTAAACTATTGAAAAATAGATACAAATGACGTGGGTTTCTGTTTCATACAATTCTTTCTCTGTTCGTTATATTATCAAATCTTACATCATTAGATTAATTTATCATAAATTTACTTTTTACCAATAAAGTGAGATGACTTGATTAATGCTGAAATTTGAGATTGGTAGGATGTTGAATAATATGTAAGTAATTTAAAAAAAAGATAATATTACATTACTATATAATGTTAATTTTAGTTTTCCTGTTAAAAATATTAAAAATTTAATCAAATTATGATATTGTTACAATTTAACGATAAATTTCGTCCATCTCTTAATTTAAATTTTATATAACAATATAGAGACTCCACGTAGACTTTGATCTAAAAGCATCATCATGTCTAATGTTAAAAATAAATGTCTCAAAATGACAAGCACCCAACAAAATATTAGACCCCATATAACTTCAGGATTTGACATATAATAGAAACCCAAAGGAAAAATGAAAGGTTAAAACATATTGATATTGCAATGAATTCATAATTTTAATATTGTTAATTATTAGATTTATATTTTCAAAATATATATTTTAAAATAAAAGAAGAACGAAGAGTAGAGTGACTTGGTGCATCTTTTAACCAAAATAAAATCCTGCTTTTACTGGTTTCACAGCTTTATAAAAACCACTCAAAAAATCATGTCTAGAACAACCCTTAAACGCAAACCAAATCAAGATAAAACACCACCTAGACACCATCTTCCCTAATTGTCACTGTAAAAATAAGGCGAGCTAGAGGTTGAAGAAGATCCAAGATCAAATTTGTTTTTTTTTTTTGAAACTGGAAAAATGAAGTGGGTTTTAAGCAAGTGTTTTGAATGAATGAATGGAGGAGGATGATGGCTTTGAGGCAAGGCAGCAGAAGGCCGTGTGAAGACTGTGGCAACAAAGCCAAGAAAGAATGTGGGTTCATGAGGTGCCGGACTTGTTGTAGGAGCAAAGGGTTTCAGTGCCAAACTCATATCAAAAGCACTTGGGTTCCTGCCTATAGAAGGCATCGAACCCACCCACAGATCTCTCATTACCCTAAAAGGCTTAGACAAAATCCTTCTTCAGGTACACACCTATACCTTTGCCTTTTCCATGTATACACATACATAGATCTATTTGTACTGTGTTGACTGGTTGGAACCCTAGCAGCTGTTATATCTTTCTTTTCTTTTTATTGGTTGCCCTTGTTTAGGGTTAGAAGTGGGGAATTTTCCGGCGGAAGTGATTTCTCCGGCGACATTCCAATGTGTTCGAGTGAGCTCCATGGAAGATGCAGATGATGAATATGCTTATAGGACAAGTGTGAACATTGAAGGACGTGTGTTCAAGGGTATTCTCTATGATCAAGGCCCTCACCACTCATTAGGCGAAAGCTCCTCTCGAGATCAGACACATTTGCAGCAACAGCAGCCGAATCAAATCATTGCTGCTGACCCTCTAACAATGGTAACTACAACGACTACTACTACTACTTCGGCTACTGTAGAAACTCTTCTTCCCTTCGCGTATGCATCTCCCTTTAATGCTTTCATGTCACCTAGTACGCAGTTTTTCCTCCACCAACCAAAGCCTTAGTAACTGCGAGGGAAGAAGGGGAAATTTGCTTTAGGAAAATAGAACTTCTTGTTCTTGCAAACTTTACTCCCTTTCAGTGAGTTAGGAACTCCCATTTCCCTTTTCCTTCTTTGGTTATGGCAGGTGATTGCTTGTATTTGCCCTAATACAATTCATCACAGTTTTAAGAAAAAAAAGTTTAATTATGTCCAGAGTCTTTGTAACCATCAGACTGTTGAAATTTAATCCACTTGTTTTTATTTTTCAGGAATTTAGTCCTTATCCTTGTCTGTTTTAAAATTAAACTACAATTCATAAAACTGTGAATGAATTTTCATTAAATATTCAATATGTACAAAATTTAGTTAACAATATTATTAGGTAGATTTTAATTTTTAAACCGGATAAATAGAAAGCTTAAATTTATAAAATTAAAAGTAAATAGATTAAATTTAAAAAATTCAAAGAGTAAAAAAAAAAAAAAAAAACACCATAATTAGACCAAATAAAAATTGTAAGGCATGATTTCTGCCATATAAGTTTAGGGAGGATAATGTGTTTTAATATACTTAAACCTACGTCTACTTACATTTACAATAATGTTTATGGCAATTAAACTAAATACTCAATTAATAATTTTTTATTTTGAACGAATTTTAATTTTTAAATTACGATGACTTTTAACTTTTTTGTTGTAATAAAGACGCAATTACACTTACTAAAGGAAAAAAAATTATGCCCTTTTGAATGAAAAAAATTAGAATATTATCATTTCTACTTGGAAGAAGAATATTACAAAAAAAATATATTATATAAGAATAAACTTCATCAAAGGTTAGGTTATTTGTTTAAGATCGAAATCCCATTTAATATTTAAAAAGGTTTTTTAAAAGGGTTCATTAAGGAGTGAGTAAGATTCGATTCAAAAAATTAAATAAAAATTTAAATTTTGAATTAAATAGTTTAAGCTATTTGAGTTAATCGAGTTATTTTGATCAACTCGAATAAAAAAAAATCAAAATTTTCTGTTTAATTATAATATAAATTACACAATTCGAGTTATCTAAAAATTCAAATAAGAAAAGGCAAAACTACGTCGTTTTGATAAATGTTTACCTTTTTTAAAGTTAAAGGTCAAAACTATTAAGTTATAAGGCAAAACTACTTTGTTTTGATAATTGTTTACCCGTTAAATTAAAAAGCAAAACTATTATATTGTTTATGTAATTAAATAATTTTATATTTTGTCTACTAGTTAAATAACTGTTTCATGTAAACACAACATTGAGTATAAATAATAAGATTCATTAACTCGACTTGACTTGAAAATTTTCAACTCAATTTGATTCGATTCGAAAAAATTTCAAATTGGGTTCGATTGTTAAAATAGGATTCATCAACTTAATTAACTTGAAAATTTTTGACTTGACTCGATCAAATACTCACCCCTAGTTTAAGGTACCATTTCGTCAAAATAATTGGTTTTATTATTTACAAAATAATAAATATTTTATTTGAATTTAATTATAAAAATGTATAAATATTAATATAAATTTATTTTTATTGTTTTTTCATTAATAAAGTGAGTTGGATCAAGGTTGAAAAATCTAGTTTAGAATTTGACCTATGTGTGTTAGGATAGGATGATTATTAGAACTGGCTAAATAAGAACAGACCTGTTTATGGACTTGGCCACACATCGAAAGCTAAAGGTTCACTCAAAATTTGGGAGGTTTGGGATAAAAATGGTAGGTTTGGAAAATGAGTTTTGGCAAAAAAAATTAGGCTTGTTTAAAATATGAGTTGGGCTCGAGTCTTGAATACCTCGACCAGTTTTTAAGATAGTAATTTTTTATATTATGTTATTTATAGCACATAAAAATTAAAGATTAAAATGTTAAAATGACTATATAAAAAAGTTTAATTAATAAAAAATATTAAATTAATAAATATTAAATTAAAAATAATATAAATATATTTTTTAAAAATAATATGGGCAGGTCTAAAACAAGCTCGGGATAACCATTTACAAATATGGATGGACTTGGACAAAATTTTAAACTCATATTTCGAACCAAACTTAGACAAACATAAAGGGTTCGTTTGTTTACATGTAAAAGATTTTACAAAAAATATTTTTTACATTTTCCTGTGCTTGTTTCACATAAAATAGTTTGGTCAACGGAAAATGAGTTACAAGTCAATTTAAAATACGCCAAAATGACTTACTATTTTGAAAAACGTAAGCCATTTTCCGGAAAAGAGCTTTTCTATAGGTAAATTTATTTCTATATAAAAATTAACTTAAATTAAGCTTAATACTATTATATTATATTGATGATAAAATTTATTTTTAAAAATATTTAAAATTATTAAAATAGTATTTTTTTCAAGATTATTAAACATATGTATTTAATTATTTATATTTAGTTATATAATAAATTATTAATATAATTACTATAAATTATTATTTTAATAAATTATTTAATATTTTAATAATAACTTTTAAAAATAATAATTTTAAGTAATATTCTTCACATATTATTGAAAATATTCAATAATAATATTTTAATAATAAATGTTTTGTAGTGTAAAGGTTAAAATATATTATAAGCCTATATACTCTTCACAAATTTAGTCCCTCTACTTTTTAGATTTGAAAATCAAGTTCAATTGTTGACATCGTTAAATTTTTTTGTCAATTTTGTTGATGTCACATTTTTAAATAAAAAATACTCACTTGGTAGTCATGTAACTAAAAAATAAAGTTGTAATAAACCTAAATTTAACAAAATATTTATAATATGCGCAAAAACAATGTAAAATATAAACTTATAGATATAAAATACACTCAATTAAATAATGAAAAGATAAGAAAATCTCAAATGAATGTTTGTTTCATCAAAAACAGCTTTTATGAAATCTTTTAAAGAAATCTGTCAAACAATAAAAAAATATTTTACATAGATTCATCCAAACATCATAAAATATTAACTTTTCCAAAAAAATAAATCATTTTCCGGAAACTATTTTCAGTAAAACAAACAGATTAAAAATATTTTGATATCATGTATAGACCCAACTCAACCTAACCCATTAACACCTATAACAAAAAAAAAAAAAAAAAAAAAACACTAAACTTAAAATGATAACAAAATCTCTGCCCTTTGCACTCTTTTTATTGTGAATAATGTTTATTAACTTTGCTAACATTCACTTGATAGCTCATGTGTATGCCATATTTTGAATTAATTAATTTTTAAAAATAAAAATATTAGAGAAATAAATTTTTATAGATTTCTAAAACACTCTTAATACTTTTTATTTATTTAAAAAATATTTTTTTATATTTTTATATTTTTTAAATTAATTAATTACCAACATGGCATCCATGTGGCAATACACGTATATGCCACGTTAGCAAAGTTAGCAAACAATAACTTTCCTATCTATTTTGGAGTGATTTGACAAACAACACAATTAAAATGTTAAAAGAGATGAAAAATTAAATAAATGACTAATTTTTTTTTTCAAATTGAAGAGCCAAATAAATCATTATGCCCAAAAAATTATCTTTATTTTTCTACGGTTAAAAATTGGGTACATCAATCTTTACGGAATAAGATTTTTATATTTTAAGTCTTCTTAATTATTGTTTTTATTGAATATATTAAGAAATAAAACATAATAACGAAGTTAGATTATTGAATCTAATTAATAATTATACATATTTATATACTTATGAATTATATTTGTATGTATATACAATATATATTTTACGTTTAATGCTCTCAGTAATTATAATCATTGAGATTTGAAATTTTATCTAATTAAAAAAATTAATTGATTATATTATTAATTAATTTTAATTAAATTTGAATTTGTATTATCAATTGAATATTAATTTTTAAATCAATCCTTTAAATATCAAAATCTTACATATTTAAATATCATGTATTAATTTAATTTTTAAATTAAACAAAGGGACTAAAATTTAAAAGTTCAAAGAGTACGAGGATTGATTAGCTATTGAGCGCACTACTAACCATTTCATTCGGTGTGTGAATAATGGGCCATCAAGTCCAGCTTCCATACCCTACGACTAGAAAATTTGAATGTACAATAAAGCCCAAACATAAGCTCATTAGCCCACATCAATTATGGCGCGAAAATCATCGATGGTTTCCCGCCTAATGAGATCCCCTTTTCCCCATCAATGAGGCAGTACCGTTTGCATTTCTCACTTCAGTATCAGAGAAAAATCTTTCCGTTGCTCTTTGCCTCTGTTCTTTCGCGTAGCCATGGCTTCCGATTCTTCTCCCGCTCATTTCAATAATGGTAATTCTCGTTCTCTCTTTGCAATTTACAGGGTTCTTTTGTTTTTAAGTTATTCTTTAATCAAGTATTTTTTTTTATGCATTTCAGGTCCTTCCTCTCCTGATGATTCCTTCTCCAGCCCCATAGCTAACACCTCTTCCCCAGCTCATCGTCGCCGGCGTGGCCGCCGTCAAGCCTCCACTCCTTCATCCGCTGCTGCAACTCCACCTCCAAACCCTTCTCGTTTCGCCAGCTCGGCATCTACCCCAACCCCAGCTCGTTCCACCAGGCGTGGTCGTCGCCCAGGCCCAGCCACGTCCCCGTCTCCCGCTGTCGCCGCCACTCCATCCTCCACCGACGATTTCTCGATGCCCTCTTCCGAGGGGGGCGAGGATATGGA
Source organism: Gossypium australe (assembly GCA_005393395.2). NCBI lineage: Eukaryota > Viridiplantae > Streptophyta > Magnoliopsida > Malvales > Malvaceae > Gossypium > Gossypium australe. Next base: position 93,281,014 of record CM016618.1, on the reverse strand, counting down.
GGAGGCGACCCCTACCTTCGTTTGGGGTACCAATATTAGCGTCCAAGACGTGAAAAATGCAATCCAGATGTTCATCAAGCATTTCAGGGATCCCCAAGAATTAAGCAATGATATCTACGGGGAAGGAAAGTATACGAGGTTGATACATAGAGTTCTTGAAGTAGAAGGAGAGTGGATTGACGTTGATGCTCATGATGTTTTTAGTTATGACTCTGATCTGTATAACAAAATGATGAGGTATCCCCTTGAGGTTTTAGCTATTTTCGACATCGTTTTGATGGACATTGTTAGTGTGATTAATCCTTTGTTTGATAAACACGTTCAAGTTCGGATTCATAATCTGAAGAGCTCTACTTCCATGAGAAATCTCAACCCATCTGGTCAGTTTTTTTTTCCTTAGGTTATTATTTTTTTGTTTTTCTGTGTGTGTTGGATTGATTTGGGGTTTATTTGTTTGAATGGTTTAGATATTGAGAAGATGGTGTCACTAAAGGGGATGGTTATTCGATGTAGTTCGATAATTCCTGAGATTAGGGAAGCAGTGTTTAGGTGTATTGTTTGTGGGTACCATTCTGAGCCTGTTGTTGTGGATAGAGGTAAGTGTCTTTTGTTATGTTCTTTTTTCAAGTTTGATTTTTGGAGTAATGTTGGTAATGGATTTGTTTGCTGTCCTTGATGTTATAAGGTCGAATTAGTGAGCCTACTTCCTGCTTGAAGCAAGAGTGTCTTGCCAAGAACTCGATGGCATTGGTTCATAATAGATGCAGGTAACTACATGTTTAAATTTCAGTAGGTTTTACTGTAAGTGAACTTGCTTAGTTGTAGTAATATTAGGACCTGATTAAATGTTTAATTTCTTGTTTTATAGGTGTATTTAGTACAATTGAGTTCATTTTAACTTGATGCTGCTTATATAAGTTGGCTTGGTTACTTTGGCATCAAACTTTTATGCTTACTTGAGTTATTATGAGACCAAAGTTAATTGGTTCTATTTCCCAAACATCAGGTTTGCTGATAAGCAGATTGTGAGGCTCCAGGAGACACCAGATGAGATTCCGGAAGGAGGGACACCACACACAGTGAGCTTGTTGATGCATGATAAGTTGGTGGATGCTGGAAAACCTGGGGACAGGGTTGAGGTTAGACACTTGTCGAATCATGTTCTGTGATCACAAGTAGCCTGGCAGTTTCATTTGTTTGCTTAATGTTCTTGTCTATTTCTCTAGGTCACTGGCATTTACAGGGCTATGAGTGTCAGAGTTGGGCCTACACAAAGAACTGTGAAATCACTGTTCAAGGCACGTGTTCTCTAATGCTTTTAGATTTATAGAACTCTAAGCATTTCAATAAAGTTTTGTTTTGGTTTTCCTTTGCTTGCAGACATACATAGATTGCCTTCACATCAAGAAAACTGATAAGTCAAGAATGACGGCTGAGGACCCTATGGAAGTTGATAAGGGGTCACAAAGGGTTGATGATGATGTCCAGTTTGATGAAGATAAGGTCTGATTGATAGCCTACCCTTATCTCACAAAATTCAGTTATATTGGCTACTTGTCTCATGACCTTTTTTGAACTGCAGGTGGAAGAGTTAAAAGAGTTATCCAAACAACCAGATATATATGAAAGATTAACAAGGTCATTGGCACCAAATATTTGGGAGCTGGATGATGTTAAGAAAGGTCTTCTTTGCCAGGTATTGTTTGTCGTATTGACATTCATATTTGCTCAGATACTAATAGCTAGTTATTTGCCTTCATTGTAGCTTTTTGGCGGGAATGCTTTGAAATTGCTATCTGGTGCTAGCTTCCGTGGTGACATTAATATCCTTCTGGTTGGTGATCCTGGAACCAGCAAGTCCCAGCTACTCCAATACATACACAAACTTGCTCCACGTGGCATTTATACCAGTGGAAGGGGGAGCTCTGCTGTTGGATTGACTGCTTATGTTGCTAAGGACCCTGAAACAGGGGAAACTGTATGATATGCTTTTCTTATTTACCTTGGTATTAATTGGAATATTGGAAATTGATGATTGATTTTCATTTAATTTTGAATAACCTCCAGGTTTTGGAGAGTGGAGCCCTTGTTCTGAGTGACAGAGGCATCTGTTGTATTGATGAATTTGATAAAATGTCTGATAATGCAAGGAGCATGCTGCATGAGGTCGGTTATGCTTTGCCTTTCTTATTCCCTGTTAAGCATGATATGTGCATTGCTCCAATGCTGAAGATAAGAAAATTGTAGATGCTAAGAGTGCTTAAAATCCCAAGTCTTGGCGGTTCTAAATATTAGGCTATCTGCAATTTTGCATTATAAAGTTGCTATGTGCTTTCTTCTTTTGGGAGTAGTATTTCACCAGAACGAGGTGTCAAATATTTAAACTCAGGACTTAAACGCTCTCCATGTTTTAGCCATTTGTTTTCTTCTTATACATGCTATGAAAGTTGACAACTGTTAATTCACTGTGCTTCAATTTTCCAGGTCATGGAACAACAGACTGTTTCAATAGCAAAAGCTGGTATAATTGCATCTCTTAATGCAAGGACTTCAGTCTTGGCTTGTGCAAATCCTAGTGGTTCACGCTATAATCCGCGTTTGTCTGTGATTGACAACATACACCTGCCTCCAACCTTGCTGTCCAGGTAAGATAATGCCTACCAGCTACCAAGTGCTGTGCAACTTTATGGTTTAGCAGGTTTCGAGGTCTTTTATACCATATTTAATTTTTATCTGGTCTGAAGGTCTTTAATGCTATTGTATAAGTATTGCCTTGCCTGTGTTTCTTAATTTAGATGCTTAAAATGGTATATCTAGTTTCAAATGTTGTTGGAAGTGCTATTTTAATAGTCTGTGATACTTATTGGCACTGTCTAGAAATTGATGTGATACTGCTTGAAAAGTACAGGATCATTATTATGCGTTTTACAATTCCATCCTATTTGGTATTTGTTTCCCAGATTTGATTTAATCTACTTGATTCTCGACAAGGCTGATGAGCAGACAGATAGGCGTTTAGCTAAGCATATTGTTTCTTTACATTTTGAGGACACAGAGGTTTGGCGAACTCTTACGCTCTACCATGTTTAGGATTTCTTTTTCCTGTGGTTTTTCAATTTAATCCCTTGCCTCTATTTGCAGATTGCTGAGCATGATGTCATAGATCTTGCTACATTAACAGCATATGTTAGCTATGCTCGCAAGAATATTCACCCAAAATTATCTGATGAAGCTGCTGAAGAGCTAACCCGAGGATATGTTGAAATGAGGAAAAGAGGAAATTTCCCAGGCGGCAGTAAAAAGGTGAGATGCATTTACTTTTTGTCTCCCCCATTCTTTTCTTTGTTAGTAATTTTTCTGTGTAATCATTGATTGCTAGATAGATAGAACCCTGAATTGATTAATTATGGATTAAGTACATGATCTAAGGCATACCAGCTTGCTAACTTTTTTCAACCCTTTTGCTGTGTTTTGATATGTCAACAGGTCATCACAGCAACACCAAGGCAGATTGAGAGTCTGATACGCCTTAGTGAAGCCTTGGCTCGTATTCGATTCTCGGAAACTGTTAGTCAGCTTAGATTTATCTTAACATCTAAATTGATTTCACTATGAACAGAATAATGACAACCCATTCTGATGTTTGTAGGTTGAAATGCGAGATGTAACTGAGGCATTCAGGCTTCTGGAAGTTGCTATGCAGCAATCAGCAACTGATCACTCCACAGGTAATGTTTCAGCCATGGTTCTTTATTGTGAATTCATTTTTCCCCATAAGAATAATCTAATGAATCCTTCCATTTTTTCCGTTTGTTCCTTTCTCTTTAAAGGGACTATTGATATGGATCTTATCACCACTGGAGTTTCTGCTAGTGAAAGGATGAGGAGAGAGAGTGTGTTATCAGCAACACGCAACATAATAATGGATAAGCTACAACTTGGGGGACCATCAATACGGTTGCTAGAGGTAGGCTGGTTTAGTAGATTTAAAGCTGGAAGCTTTCATTTAGTCCCCAAAATTAACTTATGTCACATTGCTTGATTAATCCTGCAGTTACTGGATGAAATGAAGAAGCAAAACTCTGGCACTGAAATTCACCTTCATGATGTGAGAATCCAAGCCTCTTTCTTGCACACTCCATTATAATTGAATATGATCAAACTGATGAAAAACCCTTTTTTGTCATGTCTTTATTTGGCCAATTCAGCTAAGAACTGCAGTTGCAACTCTAGCCAGTGAGGGATTTGTTGTTCTTCATGGTGACAGCGTGAAGAGAATGTGAAAATGTGAAAGCTACAAAAAAGACCGAAACTATCAAAGTCGAACAAAATAGCCAGCCAATGTGCTAATCACCGTGAATGCTGCCTTGTGACTTCCGAGATACCCTCTGCGAAAGACATTTACTCTTAAGGTATCACTTAGCCTGTGGTGGACTTAAAGAAGAGAATTGAGTGTTAGGTATGTCATTTAATTTGTTGATTGTGACATGTATCATATCCTTACCAGCTGCTAGTGTAATACCAGAGCTTATTTTTTTCCATGTCTCTCTTCTTTTAAGATGTCTAAATTAATGTTTTTAAACGATAACAATTAAGTGGTACTAAGTGCAAAGGGTGTTTAATTTCCTTTTCATTGGGTACATCCAGAGAGGCTTTTATGAGGTGGATTAGATTGAATAGGAAAAAAGTTTGTTCTCGAGGGTACGTGATATGCTGAAAACCTAAACCAGAATTTTAGGTTCAACCTAGGCAGATGGTATATGGCTCAACTGTACTAGCTTTACAATACTTTAGATAGATAGAAATTTACCAAATGCTTTAAGTGCCATTTTAAATTATATTGATATGATAAATAAATGAGGGAAGTGGTTAAATTTTAAATTGTGATCTCTTAAAACAATAGATCCATTTTGGGTTTTTTGAATCGGATGATTTAAGCTAAAATTTGAATTATTTAAATAATTATTCTTAATGCGATTAGTAAGGAGTTTAGAGATTAAATTAATATTTGAATTTAAATTAATCTTATCATATTGGATGTGGATAAAAATTGAATTTGTTGAGGTTTATAAAAATAATCATTTTACGTTATAGAAGACTATCTTCATCCCAAAAGCTTTGTTATTGAATTTTGCTGGTCTAATTGCATCCAACTTGGCTTGAATTGACAAATTTTTTAAAATGGAATAATTGTAATTATTTCTGCAAATATTATCAGATTATTTTTGTGAAAAAACTTTTGAAGAATGACAAGTTCTTTCTATGAATTGAAATCATAATTGTAAATATTTAAATTTTAGATATTTCCCTTAAAAAAAAACTCATTAAATAGCATTATAATCAACCTTTTCTATTTTTTAAACCGATTATATTCATTAAATTGATTAAGGGCTTAGTTAAAATGATAAGTGGGTTGATTATTGAAATTCAAAATTAAATCGGATTTAAGCTGTTTAATATATATTTTAATTATTCTAAATATATTGTGTATAAATTAAATATATATTATTTTATATAATATATGTTATTTTTAATTTATTTCAAACAGGAAAAAAAATCAATTAATCAACTTAAAATTAAATTGATTCAAATAAACCAATTAAAAACAATATCAGATTATTATTTTTGAAAGTTCATCAATTAAATCAATTATGTATAAAAGCCAAACAAACAACTAATTTTTGAACCCCTACCATCAAATATATTTAGGTCTAAATATTAAAAAAACTCACTTAAAATAATTAAAAAAATCAATTAAGTTATTTGATTGAAATTGCAATCAATTAAGCCAGATATAATTTTCCATTTGAACCCTTAACGAGCCATTGACTGATGATGTAGTAGTAATAGACATAGAAAAAATGATGATATGGTAACTGACATAGTGTTTCATGTGAAAAATTGTTGACATAGAGAGCTTTATTTACTTTTTAATTATTTATTAATGGCTTAATTGATTTTTAATTATTTTTGGTTAAGTTTAAAAACTATTGAAATATTATAACAAGTTTAGAAGTTTATAAAAAAAATATAGAAAATTATAATTTATTAAAAAGGCTAAAGGGTGGTTAAAGTTCATGAGCTTTTTCAAGAAAATCAATCAAGCCTCTATAATTATTTTTGGTACTCAATTGAGTTTTTAAACATAAAAAAATTCAATTAATAAAGTCCTTTTACTCCTAAAGAGCAAAGACAATTATTATGGGGTTATTTTCGTCACATGGCATATCAGGATTATAAAATGTTTGAGTAAAAATATAAACCCAAAAAATACTTGAAAAAAAACGAACATAAATTTTTTTGTCTAAACTCATTTTTCGAATTTAGTATTTTGCTTAAACCTTCTAAAATTTTGAACAGACATTCGAGTCTAAATAAATAATCCGACCATAAATAAGTGTATTCGTGACCAAAAAACCAACTCAATTATTTTCAATTAATTTACTCGGTTAATTACAGTTTTCAATTTAAATAATTAAAATTTAATTATTTTTACGGGGATTGTTTTAGCCTGGCCATATACTTATTACCATTTTAATTTTCAACAATAATTTTTACAGGGATTTTTTTGGCATGATCATATATTTATTTCCATTTCAAGGTTCAACCAATAACCATCACCTGGCAGTAAAATGTTAGGATTAACGTTTTACCGAAAAAGAAAACAGAAGAAAAGGAATCTCAAGACAAGTAGAACGGTAAAAAAGGAAAAGGCTTACGTGGAAGATTGTGGTAGTAAGGAAGTAGAGGACGAAATCTCTACAATCTACAAACACCATCTCCCGGTTTCCTTATTTTTTTTTTTCCCGTGACCGTATTTTTCTTTGGCTTTTACTACGCGCTGAATTATTTGAACTCCACAAATCAAATCCAAAAGCAAAAATTACTCTCTCTCGAGAGAGATCCATCTCGCTCTGCTTTTTCTCGTGTGATCGGAAAAAAATTCAACAGTCATCGAACGGAGTTGGAACTCGATGGGAGACCGTGGAGGAGGATGCTGCCCTCCGATGGATCTGTTCCGTTCGGAGGCGATGCAATTGGTCCAGCTCATTATCCCCATGGAGTCCGCTCACCTCACCGTGTCTTACCTCGGCGACCTCGGTCTCATTCAATTCAAAGATGTCTGTACACTTGTCTTTTTACTTGTCCGACACTTCTTCATGCTTTGTCTTTTGATGGATGCTCAGTTGCTATCGAAATCTGTACTCTCTCTTTGTTCTACTTCGGAATTGGACCGGATTATCGGTGCTTGAGTCTTTTATTTTAGTTCATGGCAGCCCTAGACTTGAACTATGTGCCGGAAATTCTTTGTAGTTGAGATCGGTTTATCGGATTTTTTTAATGATTGCTACTGCTAGGGTTTTTGTTTTATGCATCAATTTCTTTTTTTTCTACTTTCTTTTAAATAAATTTTCATGAGAAGCTATTTTTATTTTAACTTTTCTTTCAAGATTTGATGGATCAATCGGGGGAGATTTAGGATTGATTTTTTTTTTTTTAAATTGTGATATTTTTCAGCTCAATTCGGATAAGAGTCCATTTCAGCGAACTTATGCTGCTCAGGTATTTTCTTTGCTGCTTTTCAGTGGTATGTTTGATATATTCGCAATTAACACATTCTGATGCTGCTCGTTCTTTCTTTTGCTTCTACTTTAAAGAGCCACACTGTCGGGGATTTTATGCTAGTAGAAATTTCACTGGCTCAAAAATGTTGGCAATAAATAATATTAGATCTCTTGAACCAAATCTACTGCATCACCTAACCAAAATGTCAGTTTGATGTGTTGCATGCACTATATAGCATATGCTGGTGTTTAAGGAAGTCCTAGAAGAGTTCAACTGATGTTTTAGGATCTCAAATGATGGATGTTTGTTTGAGACAGCGAATCTTATCCTACTGCCTTTCTATTGTATTGGAATTACTACAGTTATTTGAAAAAACAATGTTTATCATGCTATATTTTGTTCCCATAATTCCCCCACCTCCCCATCGCGTTTTTGGTCATTGTTTGTTAACATCTTTTTCTCATGAAGATTAAAAGATGCGGAGAGATGGCACGCAAGTTACGTTTTTTCAAGGAGCAAATGCTAAAAGCGGGCTTCTCCCCTTCAGCAAAATCTTTGGGAGAAACTAACATTGGTTTTGATGACTTAGAGGTACAACATCTATTACCTAGAAATTGTTTTGTTTTGTTTTATTTTTAGGTACAGCATCTATTACGTAGAATGTTTAATTTTCTTTTTCTTTTTTTAAATTGAAATCAATTTTCTTTGTTATGTTTTAGGTGAAACTTGGAGAACTTGAGGCGGAACTGGTTGAAATGAATGCAAATGGTGACAAATTGCAACGTGGTTATAATGAGCTGCTTGAGTATAAGCTTGTTTTGCAAAAGGTATGCTTTGTTTGCTGCCCTAATCAGATGGTTTTTGTGATGGATCACTTCCTTGTTACTACTATTGTTTTTACATCTTGAGAAACAGTAACACACATGTGGTCATTGAAGTTGCTAATTTTTGCTGTAAGGTTATATATGTTTGGATGAGTAAAACAATTCATAGTTGAGACACTGAGCTAGTAATTGGATAGTCTATAAATAATGTTTTTTCATATTCTCTTAGATAAAAAGTTAATTTGATTCTGTAGTTTTTATGTTATATTATGTTCTTGTTATATCTTACTGGTGTTGAATGTTAACTTACTCCTATTTGTACATCAAGTATTTTTCTCAAAATAATTTTCACTATCTCTACAATCAAGTGGATATCTCTTTTTAAAGTTTCATTTGCTTTCAGCTTGTAATGCTTTATAATTATTGCATAAGATGCTAACTTGTTTTTCTATTTAGGCTGGTGAGTTTTTTACTTCTGCTCAACGCAGTGCTACAGCTCAGCAGAGAGAAATGGAATCACAGCAAATGGGTGATCGAACCCTAGAAACTCCTTTATTGCGTGAGCAAGTATAGCACCATCTTTCTTTCAGTATCCTCTACTATCTACTTATCTAACTATAATGTCATACCTTCACTTATAAAAATCTCCCTCTTATTTGTAGGAAACCGCAACAGATTTATCAAAGCAAGTGAAATTGGGGTTTATTAGTGGTCTTGTTCCTAGGGAAAAATCTATGGCATTCGAGAGGATTTTATTTCGTGCAACCAGGGGTAATGTGTTCCTCAAGCAGGTTCCTGCAGAGGAACCCATCACTGATCCTGTTTCTGGAGAGAAGGTGAAAATTGTTTTTATGGATCAAATGATATATTTGAAGTATTTGCATCACAAAATGCTGATGGATATCACACACTGCACATGAAAGAATGTTTCTTATATTTTTATGTTATTCAAATGTGCAAAGTCTTTATCAGGTTGTGCAGACAATTAATTATTTATTTGAATACCTTAGGTTTTTTGTTGTGAAAGAGTATCGAACAAAGTTCTTGTGCAGGCAACGTGCCATTTATTTGAAGAGCTTAGATTTTATGTTCTGAAACAGTATCAAACAAAGAATTTTTTGCTTTTATTCATGACCATAACCACAGACTATCTCAACGCTGAAATCTCAATGCTGAAAGAACTGAACTTAGTATAGGGTGATAGTGTGTATATATATTGTAATTTTTCATGTAGACCCAGCTAAAATTTTAATAAAAGTTCTGATTTATCCAATTGTTGGTTTTTTAGTTTGGATTGTTTACTGGTTTCTCTTCTTGATGTATATTAAAACTTATTTAATTATTCTTGTAATTTTACTCTTGTAAGTTAATGTGTCATTTGTCTTCATCTTTTAGAAGAAAAAGATAAATAATATTAAACCTAGTAAGAATGAAATGAAACCCAGCTGGACTCATAAAATTCATGGATGATCACAATGCAGATATAAATTAACATCTCATGCCATTGTATTTGCTTCTAAATAAAGTAATGTGATACTATTTCCTTTATATTTTTCTAAACTAAGAACTTTTGCATTTGACATAGAAGTGTTTTCTTCAATAAACATGTATAAAAATATTGTGTAACAAAACAGAAGTTGAAATATGACTCCATTTGTATTTTTTCTATCTACACCACTAGATGTGTTTCCATGTTCATTAATATGTGCATGTATGCAAATAGCAAAGCATCAGCTGGAAATGTTAAAGCTGATTTAATTTTCTAGTTTATGAGAACAATACAACTCTTGGTGTACGATTTATTGTGTAATCCACTCAGGTCATGCTTATGTGTGTTGTTTAGGCGAGCTTAGCATTCTGAATTATGGACTTGTGAAGAGTATATCATTGTCTAATCTTGTACCAAGTTTTCTGTTGTATTTGATTTGACTGTTAATGTGCAGATGGAGAAAAATGTATTTGTGGTTTTCTACTCTGGAGAAAGGGCAAAAAACAAAATTCTCAAGATATGTGAAGCTTTTGGTGCTAATCGTTATCCTTTTGCTGAGGACCTAGGCAAACAAGCTCTCATGATTACCGAGGTATGGATTATTATTATTTATTTAAACTCTCACTTTGTTGTATTTTCTTAATGGTTTGGCAGACTGCTGCTTGCTTGTATATTTTTTTGTTCCTGTAGGACATCCCAGGCTGTCCAGTTCTGTATTAAGTAGAATTTCTGAATATGCCTGTATCCTAAATCTTTTCTTCCACAGACCACTCTTTCAATATTACTTCTTGACGAGGAACATCCACTCCTCCCCTCTTGTTCCAATTATTTTGATGCATCATGGGAACTTGAATCTCTTATTGCATTTCAGGTTTCTGGAAGGATTTCAGAGCTAAAAACTACCATAGATGCTGGATTGCTTCAACGGGACAATCTATTGCGGACTATTGGAGATCAGTTTGAGGAATGGAACCTTAAGGTCTGTTTGAACTTTAAATAATGTTACTTGATGGTCATCTTTTACCAGCTTTTTATAGATTATGTAACATATGCTTATATTTTCCTCTTGCACATGAGATGCATTGAGGACTGATGTTCTAAATTGTCGAGATTAAGTTCAGTGAGTAAACCATATTTTCTTTAACTCCTGAAGGTTAAAAAGGAGAAATCAATCTATCACACTCTGAACATGCTTAGCCTTGACGTAACAAAGAAATGTCTTGTGGCGGAGGGATGGAGTCCTGTTTTTGCCACAAAACAGGTATTAGTTTTCTGCCACTTGTGCTTTACATTTCAATAGATGTTTCTTTTATATATGTAGTAGATTAATTATGTACAAGTTTGCAATTTTATGGTGCAGATTCAGGAGGCACTGCAGAGGGCTGCATTTGATTCCAACTCTCAAGTTGGAGCCATTTTCCAGGTTTTGCATACAAGAGAATCACCACCTACCTACTTCCGCACAAATAAATTTACTTCTGCTTTTCAGGAAATTGTTGATGCCTATGGGTAAGTTCACAGTAAGACTGGACTTATATTGTGTTTCAGAGCAAAAAGAAAACCAGATATCCATCGTAAATGATGCCCATATGTGCCGAGTCTATGTATCTGTTTATCCTAATAGACTTATACATACATTTTTTAGGCATTTTCTTTATATTGATTTGGCCTTCTATTATTTGCTTATATATAGGATGCATGTCCAAGCTAAATATGAGCATTGATGTCCTTTAAGCTAGGGAATTAGGACCTTACATTTTATCTGTTGCTTTCCACTGTAATTCAATGCAATGATATTCGGAAGAGATAAGATTTAGAGTACAGCTTGTTCTTATGAAGGAGATACTAGTAATGGCTTGATTAATAAATTATTGGTTGCCGATCTGCATACGTCAGAAAATAGATATTATGGCATAAGTGCTCTTCCTATTTTATTCCTGAAGAAGAGAGTGAACAGTATTCTTTTCTGTGTTATTTGACCTATACTTGTACTGTTGTACATGTTATATTCTTGTTATGTATCCAGTTTTTATTTCCTAGTGGTAAATTCACCTTATAATAGGGCTCCTGCACTGGTTTCCTTTTTGGGAGTATGTGTTTTGTCTGTATGTTCTGCATTAATATCCTTGCTGATTTAATTGCAGGGTGGCAAAGTATCAAGAAGCAAATCCTGGTGTATACACTATTGTTACATTCCCTTTTCTTTTTGCTGTCATGTTTGGTGATTGGGGGCATGGAATATGCTTATTACTTGCAACATTATATTTTATTGTCCGGGAAAAGAAACTTTCTAGTCAGGTAATCTCTTGTGGTACATTAAAGAAAGAAAAAAAAAAATTGAGGGCACTTACTCCTTCATTTTGTTTTTCCTTGAAGTTATAGAAAGAAGAAATATTTTTTTTAATTGTACCTCCGTAAGATAATGACTTGGAAAGCCCTTTGTCCCATTGAATTTGGTCAAAATAGTTTCAAGTTTAATCTTCCGTTTTGAGACTTGTTTTACGTTTTGTTTGTGTAAGAGTTCTGTATATTAGCCTCCTTTTTACTTGCTATGTAACTGCTACTAATTTCTCAGTTAAATGCTGAATCTACAAGATTTCTATACGATTTAGTTGGGCTACAAATGTCATTAACCATCTCTTAATGTCATCTTAAATTTGCTAATATGGTAAATAAACACGACATGGCATTGTACTGCATGAACTTTTTTGCTTTATTTTGTTAACAAAAGAGATTGGTAAGGGTCACATTGATGTGTACCGTGAACATCATCATATCATAGAATTTGTGGTAACATGACCTTGCCTTGTCTGAGCTTTTGGTTTGAAGGGTTACTTCCTAGATAGAAGGACCTGTTAGTTTTCCCTGTTTGTGATTGTTATCTTTATTGGTCTATTGTCTCTGTGGGTGGAACCTAAGTGAATTATAATTCTTGGAATCTGCAGAAGCTTGGAGATATCACAGAAATGACTTTTGGTGGTCGTTATGTGATTATGATGATGTCACTCTTCTCTATTTATACTGGTTTGGTCTATAATGAATTCTTCTCTGTGCCCTTTGAATTATTTGGTCGCTCAGCTTATGCTTGCCGCGATCTCTCTTGCCGGTATTTCACTTACACTTCTGATGATACCAAATGTTTTAGAAGCCTCCTATTATGGTATAAGTCCTTTGTAACAGCTTTTTGACTGCTTTTTATCCAGAGATGCGACTACTGTTGGTTTGATTAAGGTTCGCGACACTTACCCCTTTGGAGTGGATCCTGCATGGCATGGTAGCCGTAGTGAGCTGCCATTTCTGAACTCTCTGAAGATGAAAATGTCAATCCTTCTTGGGGTGGCTCAGATGAACCTTGGAATTATTTTGAGTTACTTCAATGCAATATTCTTCCGTAATAGTCTGAACGTCTGGTAAGACTGATATGCCAATCAAGATCTTAGCTTTTCCATTTTCTAGGGGTTTTGACGTGACTGCTAACTGAAAGCTTGTCTTTGCTCATGTGTTACTCAGGTTCCAATTTATTCCCCAGATGATATTTCTGAACAGTCTGTTTGGTTATCTATCGTTCCTTATCATTGTGAAATGGTGCACTGGTTCACAAGCTGATTTGTACCACATATTGATATACATGTTCCTGAGTCCTACTGATGAACTGGGTGAAAATCAGCTTTTTCCTGGCCAAAAGATAACTCAGGTTATTTCTCGTACTTTATAAAAATAATAATAATATGATTCATTGCAGGGATTTTCATCTAACTTGATATTCTTGTGCATTTCTTTCCAGCAAGTGCTGTTATTACTTGCCCTGGTTTCTGTGCCATGGATGCTATTACCAAAGCCTTTTCTTCTAAAGAGACAACACGAAAATGTATTTATGCTCAACTTTCTCGATTTCTTGTTGAACATATTTTAAGTTTTATTTTCATCCTTGTCCCATCACTTATTGTATGCACTTTTTTCTCAGAGGCACCAAGGCCAATCCTACGCACCACTCGAAAGCACAGATGAAACTCTCCTTTCAGTGGCAAATCATGATTCCCATGGTCATGACCATGAGGAATTTGAGTTTAGTGAAGTCTTTGTGCATCAACTGATCCATACCATAGAGTTTGTGCTTGGTGCAGTTTCAAATACAGCTTCATACCTTCGTTTATGGGCCCTCAGGTATGTCATTAGTAACTTAATTGATGCTGAGACTTCACTTGGTTTTGCTTGAAGTAACACCGTCTCTAAATTTTACTTTCTGCTTTGAGTTTCAAAAAGATCTTATCTTTTGACGAGTCTCGTTTTGTCAATTCTGATTCAAATCTGAAAATCTGACTTGATCAATTTGAAACAAACCCAACATAATCTGAGTTTACCATAGAAGTCAACAATCCAAATCCGTCAGACACGAATCCAAATTAATCCAAACCTGAAATGATGTGAACCTAAAGTTACCATAGCTTAGAATGATCCAGATTTGTAATGACCCAACCCGAAAAAAATCGAGCCTCAAACATGAATTACCTGAATCCAGAACAACCTGAATTTGAAATGGCCCAAACCTGAAATGCTCTGAACTCGAAATTGACCCAAACCTGAATGACCCAGAGTCAAAATTGACCCAAACTGAAGTGACCCAGATCAAAATGGCTCGATTGACAGGTTTAGTGTGTTCTACAAACGTTATTATTATTATTTATTTTATCAATGTTGTCTGATTTAAGTAAAGCCTAACTGCAAACTGCACCATGTTTGTTCATTCTTTTTGCAGTCTTGCTCACTCAGAGTTGTCAGTTGTGTTCTACGAGAAGGTTCTTCTTCTTGCTTGGGGGTATGTCTTGCACATTTTCCATGCTTACGAATTCAACCCGGATACATATATAGGCACTTTGTATCTTATGATATCATATTGCCCTTATGATTCCATCCATTTCTTCTTTTACATTCTAAGTGTTCTCCGAGTCTATAGATCTAAAGGCATATGCATGATGATATTGCTATTTTTGCTTGCTGCAGGTATAACAATATAATCATCCTCATTGTCGGCATAATCGTCTTTATTTTCGCAACTGTCGGTGTGTTGCTAATTATGGAGACCCTCAGTGCTTTCCTACATGCTTTGCGACTTCACTGGGTTGAATTCCAGAACAAATTCTACGAGGGAGACGGTTACAAGTTCTATCCATTTTCATTCGCATTACTCGATGATGAGGATGATTGATGCGATGCACCGAATCGAATACAAAAGAATGTAAGTTGAATGGACTTGAGCGTGGATAGGTAAGAAGTTATGTTGATTTTTTCATTTAAACATGACGAAAATTGGGGATATAGATGTACCCTATATAGTTGGAGTTGAGGAGGCTTTTATTAAAGCCGCCTAAGGACACACTTCTTCTTTACCCCTCCAGTTGATAAATAGTTTGTTATTGGAAGCAATAAATGGCCTACTGCTTGGGCTGGTATTTATATGTGGTATTCAGCTATGTATGAAATGATACTTGATTTAATTTATTTTTCTATTTAAATTTTATGAAAAAATCTAGTTGCTCTGGTTCTATCAACTAGACATCATGTCTTTATGAGAAATTATATTTTTTGGAAAATATAGTATATGAAAATTATTTTTTTAAACTATAGATAAATTTGAAAAGATAGTGTCGTATCATCATATAACAAAAGCGAGGGGTAAATTTTAAAGTTATACATAAATTTTAGTTTAATGTGTAATTTTATATTTAAATTAAATTATCATAAATTAATAACACAATTATTAATATGACATTATTTTGTGTTTATATTGTACACAAATAATTATATTTATCTAATATAAAAATAAATTATTGTATTTATTTATTCAAATGTGTATGATTGAATCAAAATTAAATTTTTATGTATATATGTGAATCACATTCAAAGTTTTATATACAAAATTGCATAAAGTTTATGTATTAACTTGTATATTGAATCAAAATTCATATATAATTTTGAGGCTTATCCCTTAAGAGTTAACATGTTAAATCTGCCAATGAGATTTTGGTAAAATTGACAAAAAAGAAGGCTTGGGTTCATGAATACCTAAGTTCAAGACTCATATATGCATAATTATATACATGTGATTTCAAGATCAGTTTTAGCCTATATTGTTCCTGTTCCTACATGTGAATTTAAGTTCAATTAGTAAGTTCTAGTCTATATCGTTCTAATTTTTAATCTATTTGAATTGTAATTATTTGATTTTACATTTTATTCCATTTGTTAGTCCATCTATATTTATTTGCACTTCAATTGTACTTGTAACCTTTAAAATTAATTTTAGTTACAGTAGTCGAGTTTAAGTTGGAGATTGCAGTAGCCTCGAAGAGATGAGTATTAATTAACAATAGGCAAAGGAACATCTCGAGTTCCATTTCAGGGAGACGAACGAGGGAACAAAAGCTAAGAATTCCATAAAAAAAGTTAATTCATTAAACTTGCACTAATAAACACGTGTGTAAACCCAATTAAGAAACATAATGAACCATCAAGGTCCCAAATCAATCGTAATGCGATACATATATACAAAGCAACTGTTCGTAAACGAAGAGCTCTGCACCCTACTCAGAGTTGGTATTAACGGCAGCAACAGTTGAAACCATGGAATCTACTCCACAAATATTACGACCCCTGCAGATCCTATAAAACCCATTCTCTCCCCAGTTTTCACCCCATGAATTCTTGATAATCCAGTACGGTTTATCCTTCATGCGAACTGGAGCATAACCAGCTGAACCATACCCCACCAACAATACTCCATGGTCAAGGCGTTTAGAGCAGATATATGGGCAAGAAACTCCCCCAATGTAGGTCTGCATGAACACCGCATTGATAGCCACTGCAATCAAAACAAAAGAAATACATCAACAATCATTAGAAACTACTCATCATTGTTTTGGGTCAATTTGGGTCTTAAACTCTTCAGATCATTTCTGGTTCAAATCATTCGGGTTTGCGGGTTGAGTTCTACTCAAATCAAGGTTACTTGTTGTTTCAAGTTCGGGTTGGATGAATATGAGTTGTTGACTTTTTACTATTAAATTGGATTGAATCGGGTTTTCGGGTTTAGATGATAGGTCCACTGTGATGAATGTTTATATGCATTTACCTGCAAGAGGACCATTCTTGAAAAGATTAGCAGCGATTTGATCTTCATCTAAAGAAACAACACTGAAGTTGGCCACCTTGGCAGCAACCTTGGTGTTGTCAAATTTGCAGGTCCCTCGATCAGTGCCGGTGTAAGGGTAGTCCTCCTCACGCATAAGTCCACCAGCTTTGAGGGTATACTCAAAAGCACTATTCATTAACCCCCCATTGCATCCAGAATCACATGAACCTGCTTCTTCTGGATCACACTGCAAACCAAACATCCAAGTAAACAATCGAATTTATAATTGCAGCACAATCATTGCTTATACATTGTCATCTATGCAACACGTCCAACATGTATATGACGTGGACAGGGCTCTAATATGGTAAAATATGTGTCTATTAGTTCCCCTTTCTGTTTTTGCATGATTACTATTTTACTAATCTGAATTTATTAACATAATTATATATTAATCAGGCATGTATGTAAAATTTTCAAATCATTCTAATATTTCTCACATTAATCCAAAATATTTTTATTTCCTCACATCCACTATTTACCTAAATTCAAAGTGTGTGTGTGTATATATTAAAAACATGGAAGAAAAAAAGGTAAAAGAAATGGAACCTCGTGATCACAATCCACGAGCTGTTGCTCGCTGAGGCTCACGAGTTTCCCAGTTGCCAAAAAGTTAGCTCCTTCCAAGGCTCCTGTTGTACTAAAAGACCAGCATGATCCGCATGAACCCTAATCACAAAACATATAATAAATTCATATATCATTCATAAAACTAAAACTTACAAAATTCTTTTTTAAAAAAAAAAAAAAAAACAGAAGTAGAAACCTGATTTTTGACGGGTGTAACAGCTCCTTTTTCTCTCCAGTCAAAATCTTGAGGCAAATTATCGGTAGGCAAAATCGGAGCCTCAGTTGCATCTTTAGGCAACCTCAATCTCCTTAATCCCAAATATGCCTTTCTGAACTCCCCTGGAGTCAAATCGGAGAACTGAGTCACCCCGTGAGTCGCAGACGGGTCAAGCTTCTGATGACGCGCCGCTCGTCTCAGGTTAACCTGAAAAATCTTGAACCTATAATCGTGCTCCTCTTGTGATCCGTACGATTTCTTGAACCGCTTCTTGAACAGCGAGAAGTGATGCTCCGCCGTCAGAAGCTGCGGCTCGGCTCCTTCGTGACCGTCCGTTACTTGTTCGATCAACGGATCAACTTCAAATCCCTCCGCCGAGAAAGTCTCCGTGCAAATCACGCCAACGATGAAAAAGGAAAAAATAATAAAAATCGAAAAAACATTGCGGTATTCCATTTTTTTTTTGGAAAAAAAAAAAAAGAGTGAAAGTTGAAGAGGAAAGGGGAAACGAAGGCGCGTTATTTAAAGGCACCATTCATGGCCGGTGGGGTCCTTTAAATTTTCAAAACTAACAGTCATGAGGATATTTTGGGGATTTTTAAAGTTTTAATTATCAATTTTAATCCTTCAACTATGACAAAATTTAAAATTTAATACCGCTACTTTAAATAATTTAGTATAATTTGAGATTTAATGCTGTTATAACGTGCAAATTGATACTAGAATTAGCTGCCAATGTTAATAAGGCTGCGCAGAAAATTCGATAAAACTAAAAATTGTTGTGTTTGATTTCGATTTGGTTCAATTTTTATTAT
Organism: Gossypium australe; assembly: GCA_005393395.2. Classification (NCBI taxonomy): domain Eukaryota; kingdom Viridiplantae; phylum Streptophyta; class Magnoliopsida; order Malvales; family Malvaceae; genus Gossypium; species Gossypium australe. The sequence continues at coordinate 93,262,344 of CM016618.1, read as the reverse complement.
GTTACGTCGGGTTCTATTGGAATTAACGGACTACTTAAATTTATGTTTTACAATACATAATTGAAATATTTAGGTCTCTAGTTTCAACATGGACGTATGTTATGTATAGGTTTTTAACTAGATTACTTTTAGTTTTGTTCGGTTTGTCATTCATTCTGATTTGTATTAATTTAATTTTATGGTATAATAACTTAATTGACCTTCTAATTTTATAAAAAAATTTATTATTTTTTAGCTCTTAAACTTGCGTTTTTTTTGTCAAATCACCCAAAAATTGATGACAAAGTTAATGCCTTTTAGTTTTACTGGTGTGGTATATATGTAGATGATATGTCAGCATTTAATTAATTTTTTAAAAATTTAAAAATATTTTTAAAGATTGAAAATAATTTAAAAAGTATAAAAATTGTAATTTTTTAATATTTTAAATTTTAAAAAATTAATTAATTGTTGATATGTCATCTACATGTATGCCACGTAAATAAAGTTTACTTTTTCATCTATTTTGAGGTGATCAGACAGAAAATAAAAGTTTAAGGGTAAAAGAGGTGAAAACTTAAATAGAGTTAAAATAACTTTTTTTTAAGTTCGAGGACCAAAAAAGTCATTATGCATAAATCTATAATTAGTTGTTTGAACTCTATTTATAATAGTAACCCTTTCAAAAATATTTTTTTTTGTTATGTTCGATTTTTTTTTGTTCTCATAATGTAAGAATATTATTAAAAAAAATTTAAAAACTAATTTGAATTGATAAAATTCAATTCAAATGACGAGATTAGAACAAATCCCTTTATTTTATCACTATATTTATTTCTTCAATAAGTGACGGGATTTGGGTCATATAAACTCTTAACCCCAATAATAAATTTACATAATAGTTTAATGCTAGAGTTAGCCCATCATCATTTTAGTGACATCAACAAAGGATATTATTAACTTGGACATATTAATATCATTATAAAAGAATGGTTAAATTAAGTCAAATTAAAGGAAAAAGGATGAAATCCTAAATTGGGGTATAGCAGAAGGACTAAAACCTGAATTAAAGCATCATGAAAAGATTGCTTAAGAGGGAGGGAAATAAAAGGCAAAGATAGAAGACACGTGGAAGAGTGGAGTGATAGAGGTTGAATGGCAGTTGCTTTTTGGGGTTTCGGGCTGTTCTTTTAACAAGAGATTAGATTCCATGAAAATAGCGAACAAGTTGGGTTTGTTAGATTTGGATTACCTTTGATGATTGTTTTCGGTTTCATTTTCTTTGTTTGCTCGTCGAAGATGCCCTCTAATGACTTTTTATGATAATTTATTTTATCAAACTTTCCACCATTCATATTTTAGTAGTTTTTTTACGATATTAACATATAATTTTAATAATTTTTTTCTATCTCAAACATTTAACTTCAAATCTTGAACCTTAACTTTAAATCTCGAACTTTGAATCTTGATCTCGAACCTTAAACTTAATTTTGAATCTCAAACCCCAAACCTCAAATTAAGTTCAAAATTCAGGTTTGAGTTTGATTCAAGGTTTGAGATTCAGGGTCAAGGTTAAGATTTAAGATTCTAAGTTTAGGGTTTAAAGTTCAAAATAAAAAATTACTAAAATTATATGTCTATAAAATAAATAAATTATTAAAATATCATTAAATAATTAAAATGGACTATAAATAATGTGTTTAGAAGGGTAAATAAAATAATTTCTCCCCTTTTTACTTATAAAAACGCAAAAAAAAAAAGTCTTTCTTTTTCTATCTCCTACCAGTTTTTTGTTGTCTTACATTTATAATTTATGCATCTCTATTTATATACATGAAAACTACAAAATAAAAAGTGTAAAACCCATTTTATCTACCAATGCAAACTTGAATTTTATTTTTTTTTCCATAAATTGGTAATTGGTCAAGCCTGAAGATAGGGTATACGCAATTTTCATTTTCACCCAAATTTGAATAAGACTCGTAGTTAATCTCTTAAAGGATACATAATTTTGAAAAAAAAAATATTTTATTATATTAATAGTCATTTTTCTTTTAATTATATATAAATATAAAGAAAATATCGGATCGCCTTTTCCTACAAGATCCTACAAGAAAATGTTCATTTATTGTAGTGTAATATAACAGTTTTGTTTGCCTCAGCAATTTCGTAGATGTTGGATTTGCTTTTAGGATTACACCCAAAATTGACATTTGGGTAGACGGATTTTTTGGAATTTAGTTTGATTTTTATATTTTATAAAAATTGAAAAAATTAATTTGATTAGATAATATTACTAAATCTTGTCTTTAAATTAAAATCGACAGTTCAACAATTTATATAGTATAACTTAATAAAAATTAACAGTTCAAGATTACGTACCAACAATTTGATTAAATTTTCTATTTTAGTCAAGTAAGAACATCAAATGTTAATAAATTAAAATAGAGAGATTAATTTCTTAATTCTCATAAAATAGAAGGATGAAATTTATAATCAAACCTAGCTTAAAATTAAATGTATTTTTCAAAATATATTTAAAAATTAATATTTTATTTTATTTATTTAAAAAGGAGTCCCTTTGGATGATGTAAAACGAAGTCATTGTTTTCAATACCAACAAGGTAGACAAGATATACAATACAAGTCTAAATTAATGTTCTTTTTCTTGTTTTTTTTCAAAGAAGAAAGTCTTACATTAGACTTGGCACAACAACATTTTATACCCTGAGTTGTAACTCTCTTTATAATTAAATGTGTTGGATAATAAGCTACTGCAAAACATTAGTTTTGACAGCAAAATAAATAAAGAATTTAGAAATAAAAAAATTACTGCATCGTGGTAAACCTTTTATTTTAGAAACGAATTTATCTTGATCGGTATAATTGTGTAGTGGAGGCTAACACAGTACTTCAATATTCGTACATACGAATAAAGAAGATGGAACTCGATTGGTGTTGCTCTTTTTAGGGAAATCACAATAAGATCAATTCTCAAAAAAATTGGGAGGAGTTACAGTTGGTCCCGCTTAAAACCCAAATTCCTAAACAGAATTTTTCTATAAAGTGATTTAAGAGAAAAAACCTGATAGAATTTAATGGACATTTCCGCGCCCAACAGGAAAAAAATATTAACATGAACATGAACCAAATGGACAGCGTGCACATATGATAAGTATATAACCCAATTACTCAAAATTCTCTTAATAACTTGTACTTAACCGATGTGAGATATACCCATCAACAATAACCCTCTGCATTACCAACAAAATGCATTATATCATCATTATCCTCTTGTAAATATCGAAAAATGCTGTGTAGCATTGATGTCACAATTTAACTGATATTTTGCGGGATACTTTACCTTTCGTCCCCAGAAACAAAAACATCCGACTCAGCATCCCGTAAGAAAAATGTGAATATAGAAACATTATGTATTCATCCTTTACACTTATGAAAATTGATGCATAAAGTCTTGTACATCTGAGTATATTAATTAAGGATTTAGAGCCTAAAAGGTAGATTAGCAAATGTAGCAAAATAATTATTCATCCTTTTTATTTATTTGATATTATTATAATATTTTAGATCTCAATTTTTATTTTATAAATAATTAATTAGATAGTCATAAATTAAAACCCATTTAAATTGTTTGTTACAGTTAACTTTACAACAATGGTTACATGTGCCCAAGCTTTATAAGATTAAAGTATTGTATAAAATAGAGATGTCACGTCATCTTATATCTATTTTTAATTATTTAATGATATTTTAGTAGTATTTTTCATGTCATTAATATATAATTTTAATAAATTTTTTAACTTGAATCTTGAAACCTAATTTCAAAATCTCGAACCCAAAACTCTAAACATTGAACTTCGAACATTCAGAGTTCAAGGTTCTGGTTTTTGAGTTTAGGATTCGAGTTCATGTTTCAAGGTTTGGGTTCGGGACTCAAGGTTCAGGGTTTTGAGTTTTAGATTTAAGATTCAAGATTCAGGTTAAAAAAATTACCAAAATTATGTATCAATAACATGAAAAAAATTACTAAAATATTATTAAATAATTGGAAAGGGATACAGGATGACGTTGCGACCCTATTTCATACAATCCTTTCTCTAGGAACACAAGAACAAAGCAACTGGTAAACGAGGACATGTGAAATTCTTATATTATATTATGATATAATATAACATATACTTCAAAACAATTGGGATTAAGAACAAATTAAAAAAATAATTTAATTGGATAATATTGTTAAATCTTGTCGTCAAATCATTAAATTAGAAATCATCAGTACAATAATTTATAAGTAATAGAAATTAGTAAAAATTAACAGATCAACAAATTATATATATAAATTAGTAAAAATCAAGAATTTAAGATATTCATAGACAATTTATAGGGATTAACTTAATTTTTATAAAATAAAAATATAAACTTTACAATTACATTTAGTTAAAAGTTAAAATATCACATATATTTTTCAAAGTATGTTTAAAAATAAAACTTGTGATAATATTATAAAATTATTTATAGAATTGAAGAAAAGGGTGAGTGATGTAAGAGGAATTCATTATTTTAATACCAAGAAGCTAGACAGGATATAAATAATAAATTACAAGTCTAAATTCATGTTCCCCTTTCTTGTTTTTCAAAGAAGAAACTGTTATATCAGTCTAACATGTTAGGCTAAGAATGCTTGATCCAACCAACAATATGCAACCCACACTTCAACTCTATGTGCTATTTAGCAGCAATAAGGGTAAAGTCTTAACAGTAATACGATTAGTGTAACTTAAATTTAAGTTACACTTGAGACGGTGAATATCTTAATTATCAGGTCAATACATGAGGTTTAGTGGGAGTAATTTTTTTTTTTAGTGAAACAAACAAATAAATGAAAAATTATATCAGATTCATCTGATCTATCGTTTTGAGGTAGTATGAGGACACTCGTCATAAACTTGGAGATTTGTCCTGCCTCCTGAGTTCAATTTAGTCAAACAATCCGCAACACGATTGTTTTCTCTGGGAACGTGTTGAATTAGCCAACACACTTCCGTACTCATTATCTTTTGGACCCTCCTGAGAATTATAATACTCAAATCTCTCAATAAGTTATCCTGTAAAACTTAAACTACTTCCAAATTATCAATGTGAATTACAACTCTATTAAAATCATTACTGAGTGACGTATTCATGCTATTCAAAATATCCCAAAATTCAGCCTCAAAGATGTTGCACTTTTTCGAGAAATCGATTATAGACGAAAATCCAATTCCTATTCTAATCTAGCATCACTCCACCAAACGCGGCTCCAATTCCTCGATCAACCGGTGCATCAGAATCCAATTCTTTAATCCTCACACTAACCTCAGTTACAATTTATTTTACAATTAAATGCAGGGTAATTAAACTCATTGAAGTTGTTTGTTATTCAGTTCAAGTTCTGTTTCCTTTAGCTTTACGCAAGCTGTTACGTATGCCTAGGGCCGTGGTCCATTGTTTGCATCATCTATTCTGTAGAAAGATAAAGAACAAAGTCAATGATAAACGGGGACCTGCGAATTTCTTATATTCTATTATCATAGTTCACAAAAAAAAAAAAAAATTAAGACAAAATATATTTCTTTCCTTTTTTATATTACAGGATTAGAACTTAATCTAACAAATCGTGCGGTTTTAGATGAATTTTTAGTTCAAATTCATAAATTTTCGTAAAAATTTTCTAAGATACTAATAGATAAAATATTTGAGTAAATGCTCTTAAAAATATCTATGACCCGGGACACAAGGATGATGACTAGTTTAATGGGTTATAATTTCAATAAATCCAGTGATCCCTAAGTTGTATTATTTTTATCATTTCATATTTGAGAACGTGAAGGGATTATTATTTAGTTATTATTAATATTTGTTTTATTCGCATTTTCATTTTGGTACATAAAGAAAGCAACAGGCTAACTAGAGTCCATTGCCCGATGGCCACAAGCTTTGTTCAGATTTATATCTCTATATATCCTATATATTAATTCCTTTTCACATTACCCATTCTCGTATAGCTTTCAATGAGTTGACTTCTATATGATCTGATCTGTATATTCGTATATAGCCTGAATATTCTTCCCTTATTTCATTGACAATTATCCATATAAATGCAATGAGTTAGAGCCAGTGTGGTGTTAAGACCTAGATATCAAAGATGAATTCCCTTCCTTCTTTAGTTCTGGCCTTTCTTGTCATTGTTCTTCAAGTTTTGGATTCAGCAGTGATATGCAATGGGGGAAAGACCAGCACCTACGTTAGGAAAGTGGAGAAAACTGTGGATATGCCGCTTGACAGTGATGTTTTTCGAGTTCCCCCAGGCTACAATGCACCCCAACAGGTTGCTCCTCGGTTCCTTAGTCTTGTTTTTTATATTTTTCTTCTGTCCATGTCGGAATCTAGACAGGGAGCAAAGCTCTCCTAGTGCCGACTTTGCTTAAGGGGCCACTCGGTCCAATAGGTGTTGGTTGTTTCAGAATTGACATTGTTTTTGTAAATTTAAGGTTCATATAACACAAGGAGATCATGTTGGAAAAGCTGTGATTGTTTCATGGGTAACTGAGGATGAACCAGGTTCCAGTACTGTTGTTTACTGGAGTGAAAACAGCAAGGAAAAGAAAAAGGCAAAAGGCAAATTCAATACCTACAGGTTCTTCAATTACACATCTGGTTTTATTCATCACTGCACCATCAGAAATCTGGAGGTAAATTTGGGATTATTTACTGTATTCATAGTCTCCCTTTTACTGTTCTATCTTATGCCTGTTTGGCTATGGTCTATATAGTACTCAGTATGGTTTACGTTATCAAGTCTGGAGGGGGCATTCTTTGATTTCGATTCCGAGTCTTTTTTTCATTTGGTTGTTGAATGTTTTTGCAGTATAACACCAAATATTACTATGTGGTTGGTGTGGATCATACTATGAGAAAATTCTGGTTTACAACTCCTCCTGAAGTTGGTCCCAATGTCCCATACACATTTGGTCTCATTGGTAAGGGAAAGCTTGATTAATGTATGTATGTATGTATCCTGTTTTGATGCGGTAATGTATGAGAATTGGGATCATAATGCAGGGGATCTAGGGCAGTCTTTTGATTCAAATAGGACATTGACTCACTATGAGCAAAATCCAGTGAAAGGTGAAGCAGTGTTGTTTGTTGGGGATCTTTCTTACGCAGATAACTACCCCAATCATGATAATGTAAGATGGGATACATGGGGAAGGTTTACTGAGAGAGTTGTTTCATATCAACCATGGATATGGACCGCAGGAAATCACGAACTCGACTTCGCCCCTGAAATCGTAAGCACTCGTTCTTTTCTCATTGTTATGGCTGGCCTGGTGAATTGGTAATAACACGATTATGGTTCTGTTGCAGGGTGAAACAGAGCCTTTTAAGCCTTACACAAATCGTTATCATGTTCCTTACCAAGCATCAAACAGTACTGCTCCCTTTTGGTACTCGATAAAAAGAGCTTCGGCGTACATCATAGTATTGTCTTCGTATTCAGCCTATGGTATGTGTGTATGGTTCACCAGGGATGCATGCTGGATTCATCTGGTAACTTATCAATAATATTTCCACAGGTAAATACACTCCTCAGTACAAATGGCTAGAAAAAGAGCTACCGAAAGTAAACCGGAGCGAAACACCATGGTTAATAGTCCTTATGCATGCCCCATGGTACAACAGCTACAACTACCATTACATGGAAGGAGAAACCATGAGAGTAATGTATGAACCGTGGTTTGTGCAGTACAAAGTCGATGTTGTATTTGCCGGTCACGTCCATGCCTACGAACGAACCGTAAGCTCTTTTCCTGTATCATTAGGTTCTGCATTGTGGGGTTTGAACCATTTTGGAAATGCCTAATGGAAAAGAGTTTGTTTCGAAGTTGCTCGATGACCGATTTATGTATTTTACAGGAACGCATATCCAACACTGCATACAACATTGTAAATGGCCTTTGCACTCCCGTTAAGGATCAATCCGCGCCTGTATACATTACGATCGGCGACGGAGGGAACCTTGAAGGCTTAGCAACCAAGTAAAAGATAGTTCTTTTCTTGTATGTGATGGTTTTCCTACATGATTTGATGTCAAACGGTTTGGTTTTTTTTTGTATTTGCAGCATGACCGAGCCACAGCCGGCTTACTCTGCATATCGCGAAGCCAGTTTCGGTCACGCCGTTTTTGATATCAAGAACAAGACTCATGCTTATTATAGTTGGCACCGTAACCAGGATGGATATGCAGTTGAAGCGGATTCAATGTGGTTTTTCAATAGATACTGGCATCCAGTTGACGAGTCTTCAGCCTCACAGTGAGTGAGAACAACATGCTATGTTTCCACCTTTACAAATTACAATCAATAAAAAGAGTATTCCAATATTTTTCTTCACATTTCTTACTCTACAATTTCACTTTCAGTGAATTGCCATCAAGTTATCTTAAGAAAAGAAGATGAGGGTCTAGAATAGTTGATTTAAGGTTCGAGTCTTCGTACACTTGATTAATTTAATAACTAAAATCTAATTGATGACACTATTAACAAATACTTTTTCAAGGTTAAATTTCACTTTTAGTCCCTGTATTTTACAAAATTTATGAATTTAATCCTTATACTTTAATTTAGTCCTTTTTAGTCCTTGTACATTTTGCATTTTAAAATTGTGGTCCTCCCCATATGATAATTGTTAAATTCATTAAGTTAAGTTCTGTTGTTTTCGAAGTCTAATGCGATAAACATATTATCATTTTGTAATACCATGTTTATTTCCATATATTACACATTAAAAATCATGTTTACGGATTAACAACTATCATTTGCATCAAAACTGGAATTTCAAATTTTGAAAAGTATAAGGGCTTAGAATGATTAAATTGGAGAATAGGGACTAAATCTACAATTGTATGCATAATAAATGACTAGTAATTAAATTTAACCAAACAAAGTTAACTACAATTATTTGGGTCAGAATTAAAATTTCAAAAAAAAAGTATAAAGATTAAAATTAACAAATTAAAGTATATGAACTAAATCCGTGACTTTCACAAAGTATATGAACAGATAACTGAATTTAACTTTTTTAAGGGCTTAAATGGCAACCTTAAAGTTAAACCTATGCGATATTCTTTTTTGTTTTTCCATGTAATTTCATCCAACAATTAGAGCAAAGGCGTAGTTAAGGGGCTAGCAAGGTCCGGCCCTAAAATAGAAATTTTTTATATAAGTCTTTTAAAATTTAATAATACTTTTAATTTATTTTTAATTTATTTAATAATATTTTTTAATAGATTTAATTATACTTTTTATACAAGTTATTTCAAATATAAAATATTTATTTAATTTAAATTAAATAAAAAAAATGATTCAGTTGGATTGAGTTATTATGATATTTAACCTGTGAACCAAAAACTGAAGTGAATATATTTAACTAATGACAGAAACAAGTCATACCTAATTTAATAAAACCAAATACTACAATTTGGATTGATTTTTGAACAAGGCGAGGGAACCAAGGAACAAGGGCGACAGTAGCCAGGCAAACAAGGAAATCAATAGAGCAGTTTTTGATGCCTGTAAGAAACCCAGAATATCTAATGCGTCCCTTTATAAGTTAAAGAACAGGTTTTGGTTATCCACAACCCTAATACATAAACCAGAAGAAAGAAAGGAAACCCTACGTCTCCAAAATACATGCATACATACATACATACACAACATTGTTAACTTCCACTGACTGGCCCTTCAAACAATATAAACAGGACTCAAGTTTTCAAACCAGTTACTGTCAACTCAAGGATTATGAACTTACAAGGCTTATAGATTTGGATGGTACGTATATTAGTCTCCGTGTTTGCTCCAAGCCTACTCCATGGTTAACAGTGAGAAAACAAGTCGAGTTGAGTATCTTGACTAAAATGCTAGCTTTTATGTACCTTTTTGTCACCTCCGGCGTCGTTTTGTATCCACCTGAAACATAATGAATCAATGGTGATGTTTGTAGTTGATAATACATACCAGCTGAAGAATACGGTGATACCATTAGCACATTTTAAACAGGAACTTAAATCATACAAGCAGGCAGCCAGATAAGCACCTACATTCTCAAATAAAGATACAGTGTGTGGTGAATAACTAATAAAGAATACCGAAAATGAATGCAAGGGCAAGGAATCGGGAAGACCTTTGTATCCGAGGGTCTGGAAGCAGCATGGGAATTCCGCAACTTTTTCTTACCTTCAGAAGAACAAGTTTCACAAAAGAAGTGGTCAAGTCTTTTAGCCTCCTCTGCTGTCATTTCTATACAAGCAGGATGAAACCTGAATCAAAAGTAGTATGCTGAATATGGCAACGGTTTTTACAGCATGCAGGGTAAATTGGTTGCAAATCAAAATTAACCTTTGAAATTAGACATGAGAGTAAATCAGACGAAAAAGTCTTTCCAGGACTGGCCTCTAAAACTCAAGAAAACTAAATTTCCTAGCTAGGATCAACCACAAAGCTCAACCTACAAATACGCATAAAGTGAAAATGTAACAAAGATCTGTCCATCAGCATGCTTCTGAACCACTAAGAATTCATCCCATGTTAATATTTTTGTATTTCATGGAAACAACCAGACTTCTGGATGCTGCTGTATCTTCAATAAAGTGTATTAGATCTTTATAACACAAACGAATATCAGATGACACCCCATCATAAAGTTAAGTGATCGCTTCTCCAGATTTTCATACTTTAATACAATTAGGATTTTCACTTTAAAACCTACCAACTCAATGCCAATAATTCTAGATTTGTAAATCCATGAGCTATCAGTGTGAACACTGTATCTAAGCAAAGATCATGCCTATCGAATCAATTCATATCAACACAATTAACCACACAGACAATACGAAGTCTAAAGGCCTATACACCAGGACCAAATCACTCTTCCCCAGCCCCCACCTGAGCAGGCTCTAAGGGATAAATAAAGTTAAACTTAGGTCCAGCACCTGCCAATAGCATTATAAAAGAGAATCATGTTTTCCGCCTTTTATTCTAGTGAAGGACAACAAAGACTTTGGTTACATCACAACTGTATAAATGCTTCCCAGGAAGGCCTAGAAAGAGCTATTTTCTTAAAAGAAAATGCTAATTAAACCCTAGCAGTACTACCAGTCAAAAAGTTGGGGGAAAACAATAATGTTCAGTTTCCATAGCAGAAAAGGAGAGGAAGGGATCATCATTCCACTATAGGGCCAAACTTTAGAACTTCTTTAAACATTTTTGCTCCAATTGAAAGTGGCAGCTAAAAGAATACCAGTTCCAATTCTTCAACGACCTGCTGATAAATGACAGCTAAAACAATAGTCAGTAGCCTATCTGTCACTCTATTAAACTGTTTTCACATCCTTGAACAAACATATGTTAATGGATTTTATGCAAATTTATAAAAGAAAAAGAAAAGCACTTGGAGAGAACTCATCTGGCATATCTTGCAAAGATGCATACAATATATTCATCCTAAGAACTTAGAGAATAATTGCATAACTGAGATAGCTATCTTCCCAAGCATCCAACTTACCAGTCACTGCAATCTTCACACTGAACCATTAGGTCATCAGGATTGTAAGGCATTTCACATTTGCAATAACTGCCACATCACCATAACAAACTAGAGAAGGTCAAAGGAAAAAAAGATTAAATAGAATAATCTAATACTCAAAGTTGCAAAACACTCGAACTTCATTTCAAGTAAAAATGTTCACTTTGAAATAACCAGTTCAATCCGCTAGAGTCGTGGGACCTGAATCCATCACTTATTAAAGAAATAAAATACACTGACAAAATAAGGGGATTTGTGGGGCAAACGGCCGAAGCCCGCCAAAGATCCCAAACCGCCGCATAAGTAGAACTTCCTCTATTAAATAGTGTTTTTAAAGTGAACATTAATCAAACATTAAGCATACAAATATAATGTTGAAGTCAACGTTAATCAACTTATATTCACTAACTTAATCTTAGTCAAGCAATTAACTGATCAAAACATCATTAGTGATAAATTAACAAAAAAAAGCGCCAATTAAGCCATTGAAGTATGAATTTTGAGCGAAGAGAAAACAGGGGAAAAACATGAGTCTAATTAACAATTATGAAGTTAGAATTCAGGCATTTGTTAAAACAAAAATTAAAAGAAGAAAAAGAACGTACACGGCGACGCGATCGGGATTGAAAGCGCCGGTGGAGGAATTATATTCGAAACGACAGAAGAAGTCATCGTTTCCGACGGCGTCGAGCTTCGTATAGCTCTTGAAGCTATGGACTGTGCACTTCCCTTCGATAGTATCAGCGCTTTGCACATCGTAATGATCAGACAAGAAAAGCTCTTTAGATCCATGGAACTGTCTCCGCCCTCCGATCGACTCCTCCGGCCTGTAGTACCACCTTGCGAGCACCTTAACGTTTCCTCCACGTGCGTCCGCATCGATCCGCTCGATTCTCGCCACGTATTGAGGGTTTGACTGATCCGCTGGTCGCATCAACACGCAATCCCCAGCTGCCAATCACCACCACCACCACCACAACTTTTTAGAGAAAAAAAAAAAAAAACCCTTAAAGCTCTTATCTTTTTCATTTCCTTTGGCTTACCGTTAATTGTTTTATTGATGTGTTTGATTGTGCAAGACTCTAGAGGTCTCCTCGGAGCTTTAGCTTTGGCCATGGAAGAACAGAAAATGGTACAAAAAGAGAAATAAACGACAATTGTTCAGTGAAATACAATACAAAGGCATGCACAAGGACAAGAGAGAGATTGTGGGCCGACAAAAATTAAATTTTCAAAAATAATAGTAAAAGTTTGGTCAAATTTTATAAAGATCCCTGTACTATGTTTTTTTTGCTGATTTAATCCCTATTCTATAATTTAATAATACCTAATCCATCCACTTTTTGAAATGTGTTCTTTCAATATTGAGAATAACTTTTTTTTTTTCAATAAATTCTATCAAATTTTTTAGCCTGACTTTCTAACTATAAAAATGTGTACAAATTATTTGATGAAATTATTATAAAAATAATAATATCAATATTGAAAATACATATTTTAAAAAAGTAAACAGACTGAATCTGATCAAATTATGATAAGAACTAAATCCGATAAAATAAATAGAACAAACACTTTTTATTGAATTTAGAAATAAGGTTTAATTCACGATTGGCCACTTGAAGTATACTAATTTTTCCACTTTAGCACCTAAGCTTTCTTTAAACAATTAGTCTGTTATAGTTTTTAATCCAACAATTAAACAATGTGTATGATGTAATTGTGATTTAAAGATGTGACTTTTAATGGCAACATGATTTGAAGAACATGTGTTGGTTGCCATTTGTTATTACGTTTAATGATGAGGCATGACGATATGTGACGATATATAAGAATATCATATGGTGGTTGATGAGTGATGTATGTGAAAGTTACGCATTATTGGAGCGTAAGGGAAGTTAGGTGCATTTTGGATGGGTTATGGAGCTTATAAATAGGTGGTTAATGTGTGTCTTGCTTCACCTTCATTACTTGCTTTATCGGCTTTAGTTTACTCTGTTTGCTGCCTCCTCTTCTTTTTCTTCTTAATTGACCGCAATCGTTTTTATTTGAGTTAATTTATGATATCTGTAGTAATAAATTTTTCTCAAAATCATACTTATGTTTTGAATTAGATCAATATTTATCGTTCTTAGCTTTCAATCGAACGATCTTTTCTATTATTCTCGTACCACGAATACAATAACTATTGTGAAATATGCAAAGTCCTTGGTAACTAGCACGATGCGAGATTCTGGGTATATCAGTCTAAAAACCATCTTACAATGACAATAGAACAAATGGAATGCCTTACTTGGTATTAAATTCCATTTGACATAATGAGTATCTCATCCTCATTTTTGGGATACACATGTCATTCAGCCTCATCAAAACTTATAGGCATGTGAATTGTGATGCTACCTAATGTTGTAAGTTTTCAACTTTTAAGTTATTGATTCACCAATCGTTTTACAACTGAAATATTGCCTCTAATTATTGGTTTTGGTCCATCTATTATTTAAATTTACTGTTTAATTTATCTCAAGCCCAGTCTTGAAGTCGTCCGGAGGTACGGCCGCCCAAGGTTCAAGCTTAAAAGGGGTTCAAAAAATTATTTTTTAATTTTTAAGGGACCTAAAATTTTTTTTTTAACTTTTAAAGGTCAGAAAAAAATTTTACTAACTTTTGAGGGGCCCCAAAATTTCTTTTACCAACTTTTAAGGGACTTAAAATTTTTTTCTCCCACTTTTAAAGAACCTAAAAACTCATTTTATTATTTTGCCTAAAGCCCCAAAAATGTCAAGAATGGACCTGATTTATCAATTTTAATTTGATATAATTCGATCCATTATTTTCTAATATTATTTATCAGTACGTTCATTAACACTATTAATTGTTGTTGTTAAAGTGAGTATATGGAATTTTTCTTAACACATTCTTAAGCATGTAAAGATACTATTAGTTTAATGTGCTTGATTAGATTTTCATGTGGCATTAATTTTGTGACTAAAGAATTAGGGGTGAGCAAAACTCGATTCAATTCAAAAAAATTATAAAAAAAATTAAATTTCAAGTTAATCGAATCAAGTTGAATTTTACAACTCGGATAACTCAAATAATTCGAATAATATATTTGTGTAAATACCCTTTTGGTCCCTGTCAAGTTTGAAAATGAGCAAATTGGTTTCTTTCTCAACAAAAAGTACAAAATAATTCAAAATAATTTTCAAAAATTCAAAATATTTATAAAAAAAAATCAAAATTTTATATTTTTTTTACAAAATTATAAATATTTCAAAAAAAATCTAAAAAAATATAAAGAAAGTTATAAAATTTAAAAATTTCTAGAATAATAATTTTGAGACCTAAATAAGTTAATTAATTATTCAAATTTATCATACTAAGTATGTTTTTATTATTTTGCTTTGAAAATGTTTTCAAATATATATGATTTCAAATTTATGTGCTCAAACATGAGATTAGTTATACTGTAACAAGATTTTAATTTGACATGTTTAATTTTTTAATTTAACTCGAACATTTCACTCGATTTGACTCGACTAGAATTTCATTTCACTCAATGCGATTCAAAAGAATTACAAATCACGTTAAGATGATAAAATAGGACTCGTCAACTCGATTAGCTCAATTTTTTTACTCGATTCGATCGAGCGCTCACCCCTACGAAGAACAATAAATTAAAATTTTCACGTCATCATTATAACGACAACACCAAATGGTGTTTTTAATTTGGATCTACTAATAACATTATAGAAGTAGAGGAATCTCATTATGTCAAATTAAAATGAAAGATCAAATCTTGATTTTCAACATAGTAAAGGGATTAAAACCAGAATTAAACCTAAATCTTTTGAAGCATATCCCCTAAATTATTCTAAAACAGCATAAATTTTGTGTTGACTTCTTCAATCAGACTGGGAACATCCCAACATGGTACCTCAAAAACATGACATGTTTATTTAACCAATGTTTTTCATCGTTTCATTCATGAATATTGATTTCAATGTGTTACAACAGGATTGGTGGTTGAATTGTCAAATTATAATACAGGGACTAAATCCATAAAAAGCGAATAGTACAGGGATCTTTTATACTATTTGACTTCGATATCATACTACGGTTTTGGACTTTTGGTACGCTAATTTGAAGGATAAATTCGTTCATCCTTGTGTCCGAGATTTTAATTCAATTAATTGATGCTTGATATCTCTTTTAAAAGGTGTTGACGGATCGGGTTTGAGTTTGGTCTAAACATAAAATTAATATATTTTATATTTATTTAAATTCAATTCGGCTCAAAATCTGGGCCTAAAATTTTACCTAAACCCACTCATACTCTACTCATATTATTTTATTTTAATATTTAATAATTTATACATTTTTTATAGTCATTTTAACATTATTTTAATGTTTACATTAGAGTAGTATTATATATTAGTATATGTTTATTTTTTAATGTGTTTTAAATTACATAATATATAAAAATAACATAATATAAAATATTATAAACTTAAAACAAGCTGGGCTGAATTTAGGCTTTAAATGTTCAAGCTCGAGCTCAGCCCATATTTTAAACAGACCTAATTTTTTTACCTAAGTCTATTTTCCGGGGCCTAATATTTTTACTCAAACTCTCTCTAATTTTGGACAGGTCTTTGGGTTTGGACGGATAGCCCAATCTATGAACAGGTCTAGTAAATATAATATAAGTTGATATTAACCCAATTAAAAAAGAAAAGAAAAAAAGGGGAATAAAAAAAAATGAGAGAGGAGGTAATAGAATGGGTTTGACAGAGGAAGCTAAATATAAAGGAGGGAATGGGAGAAGAAAAAACACATCAATCAATATATCTATTTTTTTATTTATTAATGATTTTAACCTTCAAAAGAAAAAAAAAAAGGAAAATTTGTAGCTAGTCCTTATGTTTTGACCGCTTAGCTTTTTTTTTCTATGACCCACATGCCAACGTGGCATTCTATTATCGGTCTATGTGTCATTTTTATGTCAGAATTAATACCATTAATGTCAGAAAAGTACAGATGTCAAATTGAATAAATTAAAAATATAAGTACCACATAAATAAATTTATTGAAGTACAGGGATACCTTTTTTCCATTATTCCCATTCAAATAAGCCTTTCAATTTTGTTATTTGATGTAAACAGCCCCTTAAAGCTTTAATTGGTGCCAAAATAATCATTAATTTTTGACTTATATCTAATTAAGCCATTATGGTGTAAAAGTAGGTTATTATCCCTTATATACAATACAATTGGTTGTCTATATTAAAATTATATTTTAATAAGGATAAATTTTAAAAGAACACGTCAATTTTGATTTGGTATAACTATATACATAAAATTCGATTGTAGTTCAAATATATATAATTTTGATTTTGATTCAATTATACGCATATAAATTAATAAATATATCAACTTATTTTTATATCTAGATATATTTAAATATTTGTATATACACTATGTAAGCATAAAATAGTGTTATATCAAAAAATATAAAAAAATTCATATATAAAATTACGTAAAATTTAAATTTATGTATAATATTACATATTGATTGATTCAAAGTTTATGTATAATTTTCAGATTTAACCCTATTTATATGGTTTATTTAAATATTACAAAAATACAGTTATTTAAATAAAGTGACAAAATTTAAGAATTTATTTAAACTTAGATTACTGTATACAAAAAATTTATGTTAAAATCATATTTATAAAAAGTTAAAAGTGAAGTATTTAAGAAAATTTTAATATTTATAAAACTTTATGAGTCCTAAATTTAACTCTTATCATGTATAGGTGTTGATGCCTAATTTAATAAATCTAAAGGGTAAGCAATGTCTGCTCCAAATGTAGATAAGATGCCATTAAAACATCTCAGTAACATGTTTTTACTGTAGAGAATATTCAACAGACTAGCATGAACTTGGTACATTTATGTTACAGAGTGCACAAAATTGTTAAAACCTTTCAACAAGGTACTGAATTTATAGCAATTGCATTAACATCAAATGCCTCATCTAATATTCTCATATTTTCCCCTTAAAGATGAGTATGATGGGATATGCTACAAAACTGGTTCTAACCTGCTGCTAATGGAATTAAGCTTGAAACCACCTTCTAAGCTTCTTAGAACCTTGCTTTTCCGCGTCGGGTGTTCCGGATTTCGGCTGTGAGAACTTAGATCTGTATTGTTCAATTAGCATATCGAGTTTGTCTACCACGTCTCGGCCTGATGGATCTTTATTCCGTTTTGACCTTTTCCTTTTTAAATTTGTCTCTCCCTCCTCCGACTTTGCCTTTTCTTGTCGTTTCCTCTCTTTTGGGTGCGAAATTGCTTTCACCTCTTTCAACTTTAATTTGCGGCTCTCATTAACATTTGTTTCAACCTTGTCGGAACTACCAATAGCAGGTTTTGTGCCACCTTTACGATCCTTGGGCTTATGCCTTGATCCTTTCAACTTCTGATTGGAGCCTTCCAAATTTTCTTTCGAAGATGGTTTTCTCTTTTCACCGGTCTGTTTATGCTTTGGCTTCTTACTACCTTGGCCTTCTTCGGTGGCAACCACGTTTTCCATCTCAGCCTTTTTCAACTCTAAATGTTTCGTTGCACTTTGGTCTTCTCTAGATTTCCGTTTTCTGGATTTGTTAGTGTGATCGTCAAATGGATGTGCTTTAGCATTTTGCTGTGCATCGTTCAAATCATCGCTAGCATCTTGCTGCCGAGCTTGTAACTTTGCTTTCCGCAGCTTCAATGTCTGCACATTATCGACAGCAAACTCCACTATTGGACGATACTCAGAACCAAAAGTTTCTGCAAATAAAAACCAACTACACATTTTAGACTATAAACAGAAAAAAAAAAAAAACAATATAATTGAATAACCTTTTTCCACTTAGAAGATACTGAAAAGACCATGTCAAATCTAGTATTGGAATTACAGCCATCATACAAATGGGATTGTAACATGAGAGGAATTACCTGGGTTATTGTTAAGAACCCTTAGGGCGACAAGTGCGTGCTGGTGTTCCGTAAACTCAACAAAGGCAACCCCACGTGACTGATTTTTAACAACCACCTTTCCCTTCTTCACAGTTTTCAAGAACTTAATCTGCAGGACAGCATAGTGATATCAGATTTAAGACTCTCTATATTTGCAGAAAACTATAGTAAAGAATTAAAAGAACACATTATAATAACAGATTAATATATTTATCTAACCTGTCGTATCACAGGTTTTTGTCTTGTAGCTCGCGAGGTAACTGCCTCGATACAAAGTTGTTTCAATTCGTTTTCAGTCATGGACTTTGGCAAATTATAAATAACAAGTCTTGTCTTTGAGACATGAAAATTCGGAGATTGAAGCTTGGTCATCTTTTTTTCATGCAACCTGCAAGGCATCCAAAAAGCCTTATAATAAACGGTATAGGTAAGTGAAATTTCACATGAGAATCAGCAGGAGACTTAAGAACTACCAAAATCAAGTTGCTTTCAAAACTTGAAGCAACATCAAGTTAAGGATTTTGTAACAGACTCACATATTCATTTCTGTATGAAAAATTAAAAGAGAAACATTCAGAAACATCTAAGTGACTTTATTTATTCTTATCTACTCTTCTGTTTTTACTATCCTTTTAAATCATTCCTGGCAAGACCAAAGATCTCTTAACTACAAAACTGTCAATACAACAAAACCGATTTGCATAGTGCAGCAAATAGGCAGAAGAATCTTGTGCTCAGTATCTGACTTATAATATCAGGGGAAACAAATAAAAGAAATCCTTACATTTGGCGTTTTTCCATATCGCTAGCTGAAACATCTTTAGCAGCTGGAGTCCCCTCGACTATAAGGCCTTCCTATTAAGTCAGAAAAACAAGAATGTCAAAACTATACTACAAACACATTAAATCTATGAAATTTCCGTTAATTGTCAAGTTAAGCAACCTTTGCCAAGTAAAGGTTACGAAGGTCATGTTCCTCAGCTTTGGCCTTCTCCAATTCTTTATCATGTGCCGATTTCCGATCCAAAGCTTTCAACACTTTGATCTGTCTACCTTTGAGAAAAATACCCAAGCCAGAAGAAGCATTTGCTGCAGAAACTGCTGCAGTAGCTGCATCTATTGTTTTAAACTTGAGGAAACCAGTTCCTCTCGGTCGCCTGCCAGGGGAGCAAAAGAACCCTAAGTATTTACTAATTTAAAGGAATAAGAAAGCAAACCATTTCAAACTATTTAGAGTCAGTACTTGGTAACTGGATGAAGGACTGGTATAAAGGATTGCACTTCCCCAAATCCAGAAAACCTTTCTTTTACTTCTTTATTGTCGATATCAAACGGAAGGTTGCTTATGAAAACTGTTCTCTGCAATTCCTCTTCGCTATCTATTTGTTTATTTGTACCAGATTTTTCAGGTTTAATCACATCTGATCCTATTGCAGATTCAACGGGTAACTTATTTTGCACATTGATGGTTTCATCTACATTTGTATTGTCTTCACTCTTGGGCAAAACACCATTATCTTGAAGGGAAGGAGAATCTTTAGAAGAGGATGTCACCAAGTTATTCAGCACTTTTCTAGCAATGTCTACTTCCTTATCAAAATCCACTGCTGTCGATGTCCTTTCCATCTCTGACATATTTGAATCATTTGAAGCAATACCATCATCACTATCATTATCAATATCCCCACCTTCATCCTCCATATCAATGCTACTACCATCACTTTCCTCGTCTTTTTTATTCAGCTGCCCTGTAAAGCCACTAGTAATGAGATGGTGTCTTACTGCAAACTTTAATGTAAATGTAAGAGATGAAAATTTTACCGAAGAATTTAACAAGAAAAATGCATTACGTAAAAAAAAGCCAAGTATAGAATATAAGAGATGAAATAACACACTCAATTACCCTTAAGGAAAGGCATAAGCTATATAAAAATACCAGGAACATCAACACATATTTGATATTAAAACTCAAAGATAAAATATTCCTACTCTGTTACAGTGGGCTTGTGTGTGCTTATGTGCTTGCATGTGATACAGAAACAGACATATACATCATCTGAATATTCAAGCAGAGTTTTGATGACCAATCAGAAAGTAAAAAATAACAATCGTTTAGAAAAGCATGCATGGCAGAAGAAACTTATTGTGTATGCAATTAACTTCCTAAAATAGTCCTCTAATCTCATGTGTTTATCTTCTCTACTTCTACAAACAAAAGAAATATAGACCCTTATTTTCTGATAATTGATCCACAAGGTTAAGATCACTCATTCAGTTCTCAGTGAAACAGCCAATGGCTCAGAAGAAACAAGATAGTAAAAATCCTTGATGAATAGAAAAATTTCAGTTAAGGACACAAACCATCATCCGAAGTAACAGCAGTATTACCACCAGCACCGTAAAGTTTCTTCGGAACAGCCCAATCAACAGCTATGGGTCTTTTACATAAGGTCTTCCCATTGAACTTTTGAATGGCCTGAAAATGGAAAATAATGTTCAAACAGATAGCAGAAAAAATCTCTTAACACTTCACATCTAAGACAAAAGGATAATCCAGAAGTAGTACATTTTCTGCATCCTGTTTAGATGTGAATTTGACAAAAGCAAAACCCTTGGATAACCTGGAAAAAGAAAAAGGAAAAGGGGGGGGGGGGGAGACTGTTACATGATTTGAAAAAATACAAATTTAATTGAAAATTTCAAATGATTTTCTATAAAGCGAAGATACCCTGTTTCAGAATTATGTGGAATAAAGACATCCCAAACAAACCCTGCTGCTGAAAACATATCCTTTATCTCACTTGATTTAGCCTGCAGTTTAATGAGCTACTTTAGAAGTCCAAGACTTTTGAGTTTCAACCGGAAAAATCAACTAAAGGGATAATCATAATACACCGTTAGCATCAATTATCAAACAACCTTGAAAGAAAGATTTCGTATAATGAGCTTCCACTTTTGAGTCTTAGAGCCCTGGATCACAAGTACCCGATAGAAATAATTAGATCTCAGGCATACATGAGTATGAACCTGAAAATAATGAACACAAATAATTTCAGCATGACTGCATAGTCATGGTTACTTTACCTCGCCACCTAGCTGGCGTGCCCAAACAATGCTTCCATGTATCTCTTTTTGGTGTAACATTGCCACGGCAGTATGAGCTGATTTGACACTTGTGAAAAGCACAGCTGAAGCATCCATTTTGCATCCATCTTGTGCAAGACCTAATAAAGTTTGAATTTTATGGCTTGCAATTATTCCACAACAATTAATGTACTCTTCATATCAAGACTTTGATTATCAGTAAATTTCCATCCAGAAACCATATGCCAAATCTTTTAACAAAGTATATCTATTGACAAATTTGGAAGCACCAAAATATTGCAATATCATAGATTCTTAGTAAATGGATATAACTGGACAATGAAAGCACCCAAGTAAGTACGGAAAGTCATTACAGCCATAGTGTATACACATGCAAATGACAGGCATGTAATAAATTAGACGTCACAACCAGTTTTACTTATATCATAAACCATTTCAACTGGCAATATGTCTGAAAAGAATACATGTACACCAACAGGAATTTATCCAAAGAGCTCTTCAAATGCAACACTTCTCTATTTTTGAGCTTTAATCATATTGGGTTTCATAGGGGGTAAAAAGAACAATTCGGTTAAATGATAGCAAAGAACACCTTTTTGCTTACCATGTTCTTCAAGCTCTTCTTTTGGAAGAGGATAAGTTACAGCACAGACAGTGCCAATCTCCTTTGCACGTTGGTGAACATCTTCTGCCATCTCAGCATTATGAAGACCACCAAATATAACAGTCCTAGCAACCCTTCATAACATTGAAAGAGCAGAAGAAAAGTCATGCCCTGATATGTTAGAGAGTGAATATCATAATAGTCAAGTAAAAACTAAACGTGTATTAAGCAAAAAAAAAAAAAAAAAGAACTAAACGTGCATAAAAAAAGGTGTATTTTTAAAATTTATGATGATGAATAAAAACATAAAGCATTCTAAAGATTCAATTCATGGGAGAAAATTAATTCAAATGTTACTGCCAATAACTACATGATAATGTTTAAAAGTCCATATCTAATTCCAAAATTTGGTATTAGCGAGCAAATTCAGTACCTCTGCTTCTCTGAACAATTCTCTTTATCAGCTAGATCAGAACAAAGTGTTGCTGCTTTTTTAGGTTGCACAGGTTTCTCTATATTTGCATTCAAAATATCAAAAACAAAACAAGTCACTAATAAGAATTAACAACAAAGTACTATAATTGAATAGTATAAAAGCTTTAGTAACCTAATTTTGGCAGGTCTGAACCATGTGCTTCTACAGCCGAAGTAAGAAGACCATCGTTGTCATTCTTTGTCTTTGTTGCATCATCTGAGAAAGTTAGTAATTAGTGTCGAATAACATGTGCTTACCACTCCTGAACTACATTGCAATAAACAAACCTTGGGTTGCCTTTATTCGTCGTTGCTCCAATGAAGCACGATGCATTGCATGTTTAACTCCAATTTTCCGACCTCCAACTGAAGAACCATTCTTCAACTCAATTGCACGGTTAGCATCTTCGGCAACAGCACTGCAGAAGACATACAAATAGACAGGGTAAACAAGAAACTTAAACTCCAAATGAAACATGAAAATTCAGCCCAACCAAAAGCTCTAAAGTTCTAAAACAAAACAAAATAACACCATCAAAAGAAAAAAGGAAGAAGATAAAAATGAACCTAAATTAACTTACAATTGTACGAAGGCAATACCACGATGCTCAGTTGACCCTATGAACAATAGAAAGTACATATCAGTATACTTATGAACCAATTATTAAAATCATGATAAAAAATTAAAATAAAATCATACCCTTTTTTGTAACCATAAAGCAACGCCTGATTGGACCAACATCGCTAAATGTTTCTTCAAGCTGGAAAAACAATATATATATATAAATATCTACATATGCAAAGAAGAATCTAAGACAATAGTTCTCAAACTAAATTCCCAGAACGGAATAATACCTGAGAGTTCGTAAAAGAGTAAGGCAAGTTGGTGACGAAGACGGTGGCAGGTGAGTGTTCGGATTCGGGTCTCTTATCGGATCTCTTGTTTTTCCCCATTGATGGGGTGGCTGCTGAGGAAGTGGGATGAAAGAAAACGTTCGAACCTAAAAATCCAAAAACCTCTCTGCTCTTAGTAATAAGCGTGTGGGGTTTAAAATTTTAGCGGGTTCGGGTCGGAATGGGAAATGGATTAGGTTTCTTGGACTAGGGCTCCGTAAGAATTTGAGGCCCGAAATATGTTTTGATCCATGTATTTATGGGTCTACTTTGGATCCGCCATGTTTTTCCTATCAATTTGACCCAACCCACTTGAGTTTTTAAAATATATTTGCAATATCTTTCTAAAATAAAAAATAAAAGAAAAATAAAATAAAATATATTTGCAATATATATAACAAAATATTTTTTTTGAAATTTAAATAAATAAATTAATATAATTCTTTTCAATAAATTTGATATTTAAATTTCAGCATTTGTCTGTTTTTCTTTTATCCTCAAATAAACTAATAAATGTATCAAATCGAGCTACAATTTCACATTTATAATCTATAATAAATACATATAAGTATGAGTTTGGAAAATTTCTTAAACTATCATAATATCTTTTATTTTTTATCATATTACTAAATTCATATTTAAAAATAATTATAATATTTAATTTAGAATTATTAGTAAAAAAGTTGAAATAAAATAGAAGTTGTGATAATTATAGATTTAAAAAATAATTATAATTTAATAGAAATTGGGATAATTAGACATTTAAAAATAATTACAATTAAAATTACAATTATTAATTAAAAAAGTTGTGTTAATTTTAAAATATAAAAATATTTATAATTTACAATTATTAGTCTAAAATTTTTTATATAAACAAAAGTTATAATTATTTATCTTTTAAAAAGTTGGGCTAATTTTATTTATGTAAAATAGAATTATTATCATCTTTATTATCAAAAAATTAATATTAGACTTAATTATATTAATTTAGTTATTATTTGAATAATGTTATTTTGTATTAATTACATTAAGTAAAACTATATTGTATGTTGGATATGTTAAAAATACTTTAATAATTAATTGAAAATTTTCTATTACAATATTTGAATTAATAATTCAATATATTTTAATTATATTAAATAATTCAAATAAAAATATTATTTTATGCTAATCATGGTCATTAAAAAACAATATTTAAAAAATTAATTAAATATAAAATGTCTAAAATCACACGTGTATTAGAATCTCGTATTAATAAAATACTAAAAATATTTTTTAAATTTATTAAATATATATATATACATATTATATTTCAAGGTTTTAGGTTGACGTGGACAATTTATTTTATTGCCACATTAACTATCTAATTTCATGACACATGAGTTTCTTTTCTTTTCTTTTAACTAGTTTTTTTCTCACTTGCATTGCAGATGAATAAACGAATAAACGTGTTTAATGTAAATAATATTTTCTGGATAAAAGAAGTTTAGTGTCATAATTTAAGTTAATAATAATTAAAAAAAAAGTAAAACAATATGCATGAGTTATAATAAAATGTGCGCCAAATATGCGTAGGTATATTCTAGTAACTAACTTGTAATTTACAATGGACTAATTAGGAATTAAGAGCAACATGCAAAAATTATATATTAGGGTTATCGTTCCTAAATCATACATACTTAATTTCTCTAACATCTAATCTCCAGAATAGAGAGAGCCCCTCCTCTGAAATATTTTGTATGTTAATTTATAAGATCAAAACTACAAATATTTAAAGATCTCAATACATTAGTGGATTCAAGTATATTTTTACATTTAATGTTTATTCTTAATAATCTAATATGATAAAATTATGATTTATTAAATTTTCTTTGATCGTTCTATTACAATTAAAAAATAGGAACTTTCTTACACTTTGTTTTAAGATAAATAAAAACAGTAAAGAGAGTGTTCCTCTACCTTTGAGTTTTTTTATTTTTCGACCCAAAGGTCAGGATGAAAACGAGTATCTGACACTAAACAAGCAATTAGGAACATTGGAGTTTGGGGGACATACCTCAACTTACATCGATCCCATCTTCATGAACTATATTCAAAGATCTCCAACTCCATCATCATCACCTTGGCCCAGATAACATTGAAGGTAAAACTATTGAAGGAAAGGTATCCACAGGTTCAAGAGTTATTCCATTTAGAAAATCTTCATTCAGGCTACCTGTAACATCAACTGAGCCCTCAAAAAGCTTCACAACTGTGGACATAGAAGGCCTCCTCGCATATTCAGTTTGTAAGCACCATGCAGCAACCTTCATCAACTCCACAACTTCGGCTGCATTCGACTGCATATCATCGCTACACTCATCGACTAAATCCATGAGTTGCCCTTCTTCTTGCTTTCTCTTAAAAAGTGCCAATAAATGCATATCTTCTTCCTGTTGAGATTCATCGACGTTTCGTCGCCCACACAAGATTTCTAGGACAACAATACCAAAGCTATAGACATCTACCTTTTCGGTTATACACGAGCTTAACCATTCAGGAGCCATATAACCAGGGGTTCCCCTCATAGTTGTTATGACCCGACTTTGGTCTTTTCCGATTAATTTCGACAACCCAAAATCTGAAATTTTGGCATTAAAATTCTCATCTAAAAGGATATTTTGAGGTTTGATGTCTAAGTGGATTATCTTTTGGTTGCATTCTTCATGAAGATAGGCTAGTCCTTTGGCAATATCTAAAATGATTTTCCTTCTAATTTGCCAACCAAGAGTAAGATCTCGATTTTGATTGAAGATCCATCGGTCTAGCGATCCATTAGCCATGTACTCGTAAACTAAAAGCCTATTAGATCTTTCAGCACAAAATCCAACCAAACTTACCAAATTAAAATGGTGAATGCTTCCAATTGTCTGAACTTCAGCTATGAAGGACTTGTTAACGGCACCAAAGTTGAATTGATGCTTCACTGCAACACCAGAACCCAAAGGTAAGATTCCATGAAAAACAGAACCAAATCCACCTTCACCAAGCTTGTTGCTAAAATTCTTGGTAATGTTCTTCAACTCTTTATATGAGAATCTAGTTGGCATTCCCAACATGTTGTCTAAACAATGCTCTTCAGCTTCTTCAAACCCTTTTTCAGCTCGTAGGAAAAATAAGCCACAGATAAGAAGCACAACAAGGACAGCTCCAAGTGTTGAACCCACAATAACAGCCCCATTCTGTCTTTTCTTTTCAGGGTAATTCTGCACCTTTATAAAAGCTGAGTTGCTGTAATAGTCACTAGAATAGTTTTTCTCAATGGAGAATACTTGAGATAGAAAATAGCAGTAACCCAGATTATATATAGCAGCTTTGCAAGAACAATTCTTTAAACACGTTTCCTTACAAATCTCTAATGCTATTATTGTATCGGAGAATAAAGAACTATATATGGGTTGAGAATAGCCCCCCTTGAGTTCGATAAAACTATGATGAACAGAAGGCTCACAAGAAATGGGTGAAACTGCATAACACCCATGATCTAGGCTTGTAGAATTTATTGGCTTAAAATAAGTGGTTTCGCTTTCACTTACAGTGTCAAGGCAACTGCATCCCTCTTTTGAGCAAAGGCTATATTTCCCACATGGCAATGGATAACTACATTGATCAAGGCCCAGTAAATCAATCCCCTCCCACCCATTTTCTGTCAACTCATATGCCTTTAAGTGCCCATCACTTCCCAACCGTATAAAACTACCCCAATCTCCCACATAGAGAGACCCAAACCATTTATTTTTGAATTCAACATAAGGATTGTCTGAGTTATTATCTTCCACAGAACTTGTGTAATAGATTTGGGGAGGATTTAAATCCATATAAGCAATGAATACACCATGACTGATAGCAAATGCATACAAACCTTCACTTGGGTCGTCTGGAGATACGCTGGCCTTCAATTTCTGACCTGGCACTAACCTTTGGCCACGAACTAAAGTGTCGGTTGGGTGGTCAAATGACTGCCAAACAATGTGGTTGGCATTGTTAAGCAGTATCAGGTTTCCCTCTGCAGTCAAGTTTAACCTGGAAACCAACTTGCCTACTGTGCCTTGCGACCAAACCGAAGTATCGTTAGCATCTTTCAACATAAATTTGCCTTCAAAAGTGAGCTCCAACAGTGCCTGAACATCAACTGGTTTGTTCCGATTAGCTGACCATACCACTTGGGGAGGAAAGCTAGATTGAGGAAATCTATAATCATCATTAAATCTGGTATTGAAGATGGAGATAGCGAATTGGCAAGTGTTACCATGATAGCTGCAGTGGAAACCACACACAAATATCCCATTAACAAGGACCGGCATCACCCTAATGTCTGTCTCTCGGAAACTAAAGTCAGATGAGGGAGTGATTCTCCAGGAATTTGGTCCTCTGACAAATGATGGATACTCTTTGGTTTCAGCATCGATAAAAAATGATGACGGTACGATCAGTATAACTAAAAGTGTGATCATCAGAAAGTAGCTAAAGGCATTCATAATCATGGTCATTGCTCTCTAAGAATCGCCAACAGCTTTCCAGGGAAGAGTGAATTAGCTGCAACAATGGCTTCAAGCTTGATAAACGAAAAAAAATTCATGCTATCATATTGAGGAAAAATATGTATGCAACTTTCTTCTAAAATATCACCAAGAAAGAGGAGAAAAGTCAAATACGAGTTTGAGGAATAGCAAGGATTTTCTTTTGGAAAACAAGTAGTCGTCCATAAAGTTCAAAATGGTGGTCAATCAATGTAGTGGGGGAGACAGCAATAAGACCTACTCTGCAAGGGTCAAACAATGTAGCGGGGGTGAGAGCAATAAGACTTAATCTGTAAAATGTTCACTTTTTGTCAACGCCTTATTGCAGTCGCATTTGTATTGTTCATTAAACTTATACATGTAACAGAAGTTAATACAACAAAACTTGAAATTATAAAACAGGCATCGCAATTATTGATTGTTATTAATTTTTTTATTATTATATATTTTCAAATCTACACTGCAATCACTTGAGATGCAAAAGCCAACTATTGTCTGTAATGGCCAAAAGGACAAAGGAAGAGCAAAACTTCGAATTTATCTGTAAGTTCTTCTCAGCGACAAAGCGATTGCTGAAGCCAGCAGGTACCCTCACTCAGAGAAGAAATTTCCTTAATTTTACCTGTCGTTCAGCAGGGGACGAAATAGAAAGGAAGGGGGAGAGTGGGGTTGACTTACTTTTTTTTAAAGTGGAGAAACCTTCCATTGGTTTCACCCTAACTTGACATGTATAGAGTAATGTTAATGCAATTATTGTATTGTAATGTCATACATGGATGCTTTCTACTAGATGAGTCCTCAATTCATCTCTGCTGTTGCAAAATGTCCTGGGGGGCTGTGGGCCTCCATTTGTCCGAATGATCATTATAGAGGTGAGGGACTTGGTATTGTGAGGCATAAGCTGTCGCGAGGTTTTGAGAGTGGCACAATGTTACAATCTGAGTTTCATGATGGTGCCATGAACAATTTCGAGGTTGAAGTAAGCATTTTATGGTTCAAAGGGAAGCCATAGCTTTGAACTTTCGGTTCTTGTTGCATCAGTTGTGAGATGAAGAGTGTGAGCAGCTGGAATCACAGAGATATGTGTATGTTTGTTGAGATACTGGAATACAAAAGATTTTAGACTTGAAAATTCAACATTAATTCTAATTTAACAAATAATTTTTTTAAAAAATTCATTTAGCTACCTTATTTGATGCTATCAGTGGATGGATCTACCAGATAATATGATCAATTCTTCTATATAATCAATAATGAAAACAGACAATATTCCACAACCTTTGAGTTTGGGAACATCCCTTACACTACATTACATTCATAGTCATCAACTATATTCGGAGATGGATCATCTGTTCATGATCATCACCTTGGCCCAGATAACATTGAAGGTAAAACTATCGAAGCAAAGGTCTCCATAGCTTCAGGAGTTAATCCATTTTGAAAATCTTCATTCAAGTTACCTGCAACATCAACCGAGCCTTCAAAAAGCTTCACCACTATGGACATGGAAGGCCTTCTTGCATGTTCAATTTGTACACACCATGCAACAACCTTCATCATTTGCACAACTTCGGCAGCATTCGACTGCATATCATCGCTGCACTTATCGACTAAATCCATGAGTTGCCCTTCTTCTTGCTTTCTCTTAAAAAGCCCCAATAAATGCCTATCTTCTTCCAGTTGACATTCATCCACGTTTCGTCGCCCACACAAGATTTCTAGGACAACAATACCAAAGCTATAGACATCTACCTTTTCGGTTATGACCGAGCTTAACCATTCAGGAGCCATATAACCAGGGGTTCCCCTCATAGTTGTTATGACTCGACTTTGGTCTTTTCCAAGTAATTTAGATAACCCAAAATCTGAAACTTTGGCATTGAAATGCTCATCTAAAAGGATATTTTCAGGTTTGATGTCTAAGTGAACTATCTTTTGGTTGCAATCTTCATGAAGGTAGGCTAGTCCTTTGGCAATATCTAGAATGATTTTCTTTCTAATTTGCCAACCAAGTGCAAGATCTCGGTTTTTGTTGAAGATCCATCGATCTAACGACCCATTAGCCATGTACTCGTAGACTAAAAGCCTGTTGAATTTTTGGGCACAGAATCCAACCAAACTTACCAAATTGAAATGGTGAATGCTTCCAATTGTCTGAACTTCAGTCATGAAGGACTTGTTAACTGGACCGAAACCGACAAGATGCTTCACTGCAACTTCAGAACCAGAAGGTAATGTTCCCTGAAAAATAGACCCAAATCCACCTTCACCGAGCTTGTTGCTAAAATTCTTGGTGATATTCTTCAACTCTTCATAAGAGAATCTAGTTGGCATTCCTAACATGTTGTCAAGATAATCCTCCTCAACTTCTTGAAACCCTTTTTTAAATCTTAGAAAAATGAAAGTGCAAATAAGAAAAACACCGAAGATAGCTCCAAGAGTTGAGCCCACAATAACTGATGTATTCTGCTTTTTTCTTTCAGGGAAATTTGATCTATCTGAAATTGTAGAATTCTGCACCTTTATAAAAGTTAAGTCGTTGGAATTAGTTTTCTTGAGGGAGTCCACTTGAGAAAGAAAATAGCAGGAGCCCTTTGTATATGTAGCAGCTTTGCAAGAACAGTTCTTTAAACAGGCTTCCTTACAATCTTCTAATGCTATTGTGTTGGAGAACAACGAGGTATATATGCGTTGAGAATAGCCGCTCCTAAGCTCGAGAAAGCTCTGAAGAAGAGAACTCTCACAAGAGATTGGTGACATTGCAGAACACCCAAGATTTGGCGTTATAAAATCTATTGGCCTAAAAAAAGCTGCTTCGTTTTCAGTTACATCGTCAGGGCAACCGCATCCCTTTTCTAAACAAACGCCATAATTTCCACATACCAATGGGTAACTACATGGATCAATGGGGAGTAGATCAGTCCCCTCCCACCCCGATTCTTTCAACTCATATGCCTTCAAGTGGCCATCACTTCCCAACTGTATAAAATTAGCTGAGTCCGCTACGTTGAAACTCCCGAACTTTCCATTTTGGAATTCAGGTTCAGCAGAGAGAATAGAAGAACTTTGGTAATAGGATTGGGAAGGATCTGGATCCATATAAGCAACGAATTTACCATCAATGACAGCAAATGCGTGCAGGCCTTCACTTGAACCTGCTGAGGATACATTGGCCCTCAATTTCTGCCCTGACACAAACCTTTGACCAAGAACTAAAGAGTCTGTTGGATGGTCAAAGGACTGCCAAACGATGTAGTTGGTTTCGTCAAACAGCATGAGGTTTCCCTCTGCAGTTAAGTTTAACCTGGAAATGGACTTGCCTGGGGTGCTCGGGGACCAAACCACAGTATCGTTTGCATCTTTCAAGATAAGTTTGCCTTCTGAAGTGAGTTCCAAGAGTGCCTGCATCTCAACTGGATTGTTCCTATTAAAAACTAAGATAAGTACAAATTGATTGAGAAAATTTGTGAAAGAACAAGCTGAATAAACTTTGATTTCTATCTTTTCATTCTTAATTTTCTTGTTCATTTTACCACATTTTATAGAAGGAATTTTGGCTATCATAAGCCATAACAAACTGATAACAGACTAACTGTTTTACTACTGACTCAACGACTCACTACTCTAACATTCACCCATCTTCCCCATTGGTAAGACCCGAAGTGAATGTCGAAACCAATGAAAAATACTCGCTGAAAGTGGTTTAATCAAAATATCTGCTACTTGATCACAAGCAGGAACCTCACCAACCAAAACAGAGCCATCTGCAACCCGTTCACGAACAAAAAATAAATCAAGTTCCACATGTTTGAACTTAGAATGCAAGACAGGATTGGCCGCAACAGCAACAGCACTAGAACTATCACACCAAATATTGGGAGTGTCATCAGATTTGACCTCTAGTTCTTGAAGTAAGGAAAGTAGCCAAACAACCTCACTAGTGGCAGCAGCGAGACTTCTATATTCTGCTTCAGCTGTAGATCGAGAAACAACTTGCTGCTTTTTGGAGCACCAGGACACAGGAGAGGAGCCAAAATAATCACAATAGCCCGAAGTGGAGCGACGATCATCAAAATCAAGTCCCCAATTGGCATCAGCATAGGCAACTAGAGAGAGACGACTGGAAGGTCGAAAAATAATTCCAAGATCAAGAGTCCCGCGCAAATACCGTAAAATACGTTTTAGGGCAACCATGTGAACCGTAGTAGGATTATGCATGAACTGACATATCCTGTTCACAGCATATGCAATATCAGGTCTAGTAATTACAACGTACTGAAGAGCCCCAGCAAGGCTCCGATATTCAATCGGATCTGCTAAAGGATCACCATCTTCTTTGGAGAGTGTGGAAGAACTAACCATCGGAGTATGAACGGTCTTAGCACCTGACATAGACGCACGAGCAAGAATATCCCGTATGTATTTGGTCTGACAAAGATGAAGGTATCCAGAAGATGAACGAGTTACCTCTATGCCCAGAAAGTAGTGTAGAGCACCCATATCCTTAAGGGAGAACTTATCATTCAGCAATCGAACAAATGAGTTAATAGCAGTAGAAGTACTCCCAGTTATGATAATATCATCAACATAGACCAAAACATAGAGTGTAGAGTCAGCCTGAACCCGAATAAACAGAGAAGCATCAGATTTCGAGACACGGAAACCGATGGACACAATAAACGACTTCAGTTTCTCAAACCAAGCGCGAGGAGCCTGCCGGAGACCATATAAAGCTTTCTTCAGTCGACACACAAGAGGTTGTCCTGAAGAGTTATACTGAACATATCCCGGAGGCTGTTGCATGAAAACCTCAGTATCTAAATCTCCATTTAAGAAAGCATTATTTACATCTACCTGGCGTAGCTGCCACTGTCTGGAGACGGCTACAGCGAGAATGACTCTAATAGTGGCAGGTTTCACAACAGGACTAAAAGTTTCCTTAAAGTCACAACCCGGGTTTTGAGAACAGCCTTTGGCAACTAAACGAGCCTTTCTGCGTGCAACCGTGCCATCAGGGTTCCTTTTAACCTTAAACAACCATTTACATCCAATAACCTTGCGATTTGGTGGTAGATCAACCAAGTCCCAAGTGGAATTGTGAATAAGAGCATCATACTCAGCTTGTGCTGCTGCACTCCACTCAGTTGTAGCCAAAGCTTCCTCTATCGAAGACGATTCAACGGCTTTCAACAGATAGAGCTTTCGGTTTGAATATGCCAGCCTTTGCCCTTGTAACCATAGGATGAGAGTTGACTACTGGTAGGAGAGTATTCTCTTCACCGGCGGAGGAGGACGAGCTAACATTACAGGAAGAAACAGCCTCATTATTAACCAAAGACACAGGTCGAGAAGAACCAGGAGCAGAAGGAGGAGAAACAGTGGCAGTAGGAGACATGTGGGTATCTGGAATAGAAGTAGTGATAGCCGGAGACTCTAAAGTAGGCAGCACAGGGGAACGAGACGAACTACTTGACGAAGGTAGAGCAGAAACAGTCTCCAGTGGCCGAGTTGGAGAAGGTGTGGAGACAACCCGAACCAGGGGGACCTCAGTAGAAGTAGAGGTATCGGACTGGCCTGTAGAACCACGCTTAGGCATCAAGAATTTATCTTCATCAAACACAACATGTCGAAAGACGACAACTTCTCCATTGGGCAAAAGACATTGATACCCTTTATGTTGAGGACTATAACCGAGAAAAGTAGACGGTTGAGATCGAAACTCCAACTTATGACTTCCAAAAGGCCGTAAATATGGATAACAGCAACAACCAAAAACTCGAAGATGATCATAAGGCGGGTCTTTCCCATAAAGAGCTTTAAACGGGGACTGGCCATCGAGAACCGGAGTAGGGAGACGATTAATGAGATGAACTGCACAGTAGAATGCATAGCCCCAATACTCCATAGACAGACTAGCTTGAGCCAACAGAGACAAGCCCATTTCAACAATGTGCCGATGTTTGCGTTCAGCGATGCCATTTTGTTCCGAAGTATAAGGACAAGTCAACCGATGAATCACTCCTTGAGATGCAAGAGTAGACATTAAAGGCCGATACTCACCACCCCAATCACTCTGAAACTGTTTAATATCCTTGCCAAACTGTGTTTTTATCAACCGTTGAAATCTAGTGAAGCACTCCACAGTTTGAGATTTTTGTCGGAGAAGATAGATCCAGGTAAATCGAGTGCTCATATCAATGAAAGACACATAATATCGATTTGCAGCACTTAGAACATTTGCAGGACCCCAAAGATCAGATACGACCAATTCAAATGGCTGATACTTCGTATTAGACAGAGGAAATGACAGTTTATGTGACCGACCTTGTTGACAAGCAGTACACAAGCCATCAAAACTATATTTAGAGGAAGTTATTTGACATTTATCCAAAACACTCTTAACTACAGGTGCTGACGGGTGTCCAAGATGTTTATGCCACAAACTAAAAATAGGACACTCAACACTCGTATTTTTAGCATTTACAGGACACTTAGTATTCTTATCTTGAACATTTGTATAAGCAACAAAGAGATTTTTAGCATGCAGAGGAGACATCACAGGAACGGAAAACTGATACAATCCTTCATGAATGTGGCCCCTCATCAAAACTTCCTTCGTCACGACATCCTTAATAATGCAATGTGTCGGATGAAATTCGAAGAACACATTATTATCGTTAGCAAACTGAGAAATCGACAGTAGATTCTTGCGTATACTAGGCACATATAAAACGTTAGATAAATGCAATAATTTTGAATTTGCCGGTAAAAAACTATCACCAATCGACGTAATCACAGCCGGAGACCCATCCCCCATCAAAAGTAAAGAATTACCTGAATAAGGAGTAGCATGATGCAGAGCAGAAGGATCCCGACACACATGGTTGCTCGCTCCTGAGTCAGGGTACCAGGATGTAGAACCAGCCAGTACGGGAATATACGAGCCATCAGGATCACCGGCAGACTCAAATGGAGAGGCATGAGACCGAGATCCAGAACAACCAGAATAATCCGAGGCATGAAGATCACCTACTCGAGGCATCCCAATACAAGGATCCGACCCCGAATAAACACGAGCTTTGGGTTTTGTTGACCACGGAACCGACCCAACTTGAACATTATTAGACGTAGGCATGTGAGGAGCCGAAGGTGCTGTAGGTCGGTCATTAGATGTACCATTACCGGAAGGCCGATGATTAGGAGGCCCAGGGAAATAAACACCCTCATCATTTTGTAGCCTAAAACTTGGGCTATAGGCATATGGACGTGGACCATTCGGCCTAGGTGGCCTGGGTAAGCGCATATGCCCATGAAAATAAGGCCCGTGGGGTCCACCATGTTGCACATCATCATGTAAAACATTTGGCCGCATATGTCCATGGAAAAGATAATTTTGTGGCCCACCATGTGAAAAATTAGTATGCTGAAAGGTTGAATTGCTAGACAACCTATAGTGGTCGGCCTCACTGGTGTCATAATAGCCAGCCATCAAACAATATTGGCTATCATCACCATAAGAATACCTAGGAGTTTTTGAAGGCATTTCCCACTCACGTTGCGCCGAACCAGAAGAGTAAAAATTTCCAGTGGGCAACTGCGGCACATAAGATGGTGGTGTAGATCCAGAAGGTGGCGCTTCACTCCGACTGTAACGGTAGTAACATCTCTGAGCGATATGACCGAAACGGCTGCAGATCTGACACTGCACACGCGGACGAAAGGACCTTCCACGACCCCGAGTAGATGAACGCCCGCCACGAAAATTTTCCACCACCGGAGGCGACTCAGTCTCAACAAGATTAGCATGGAGAGGGAGATCCTGAAGCGCACGAGTCTGCCGGCTCTCACACTCCACAAGAGCAGTAACGAGCCGATTAAACGAGAGAAGACCAGGGGCCATAGAGGCGAAGGACACAACGGTCTCAAACTCCGGTGGTAGACCGGCCAGGACAATCTCTATCTTTTCATCATCAGAGATCTGAGATCCAGAAGTTTCCAACAAGGCACAAAGAGTTTTGATTCTAGCAATGTAAGCCTTAATAGTCTGATTACCTTTCTTGAGTGAGTGAAGTTCATGGCGGAGGCGCGACTGTTTGGCTCCGGTATCAGCGGCGAACAGATCTGTGGCTGTGAGCCACACATCACACGCGGATTTAGCATCGGTGAAGGACAGCAGTAAGGAAACACTTATCGTAGAGAGAAGCCAGGAGGTGAGAAACCGGTCTTGTTGCTTGAAGACCGAAGCCAGAGGATTTGGAACCAAAGAGCCATCTGCACCAGTGACAAACCGAGCCGGAGGAGGCAAGGTTCCATCAAGAAGACCAACAAGATCGTAACTGTCAAGTAGAAGTTTGATCTGTTGCTGCCACTGCATGAAGGTATCATCCGTAAGCTTGACCACGTCATGACGCGATAACGACGTAACCACACGATCGCCACTATACGGTACACCACTCGGCACAGCAGAAGCGTCATCAACAGCCATGACTCCCAAGACTTGTCTGGCGATTGATACCATATTAAAAACTAAGATAAGTACAAATTGATTGAGAAAATTTGTGAAAGAACAAGCTGAATAAACTTTGATTTCTATCTTTTCATTCTTAATTTTCTTGTTCATTTTACCACATTTTATAGAAGGAATTTTGGCTATCATAAGCCATAACAAACTGATAACAGACTAACTGTTTTACTACTGACTCAACGACTCACTACTCTAACAGTTCCGATTAGCGGACCATACCACTTGGGGAGAAAAGCTGGAATTACCTTCAGAACTACTCTTGAAGATGGAGACAGCAAATAGCCAATTTTCACCAACAAAGCTGGAGTGGAAACCACAGGCAAACATCCCATTAACAAGGATCGGCCTCACACCGGCTGACTCCCAGAAGCTAAAGTCAGTCGAGAGAGTGTTTCTCCATGAATTCGGGCCATTCACAAATGAAGGGTAGTCCATGATTTCGGCGTCAATTAAAAATGAGGACGGAATGAACAGTAGAATCAAAAGTGTGATCATTACAAAGGCACTAGAGGTATTGGTTTTCATGATCATGGCTCTCGAAGACGAGCAATGGCTTTCCAGGGAAGACTAAATTACTTGAATAAACTAAAAAATTCATGCTATAATTCCTTGAAGAAATCACCACGAAAGAGCTGAAATTTCAAAAACAATAATTTTCTTCTAGGAAAAAGGAAAATAGTTATGCAATGGGATCAATTAATGGTCTGAGGGTCTACAAAAGGTCTACTTTTCGTCAACGAAGTATTTCAGTCGTGTGTTTCGCTTTCATTAAACAGTAACAAAATGCCTCAAACTTTTTTAAGAAAATAATAATTAAGTTTTTATTTTTTTTCACTACTTTGAATTCTCAAAATGTATGGAACAAATATTTTAACAATTAATTTTAATAGTTGATCATTAAAGTTAATTGATTTTCACTTTTTTTAATTAAAGTTATTCCGTGTCATAATCTGTGACCAAAAAATTATAAAATGTAAAAATCAATAAAAATTATAAAAATTTTTAAATTTTTAATAAAAATATTAAAAATTAGAAAAAAATATAAAATTAATAAGAAAATATAAAAATTGTATTTTTTATAAAAATTATAAAATACATCAAAAAACCCTTTAGCCATTAACTTTAACAGTTGATCATTAAAATTAACACCCCTTAATTTTTTTCAATTAAAGCCATCACATGTTGCAATACAAAATGACATGTGGCAAAAAATGATAAAAAAATAAAAATATTATAAAATCCTTTTTTTGGTATGATAAATTTTTAAATATTGTTACGAATTTTATATTTCTTTACAACTTTTTATAATTTTATAATTTTTATATTTTATTAAAATTTAATATTTTTATAATTTTCATTAATTTTTCTTTCTTTCTTTTAACATGTGGATGTGACATATCGTGCTTCAACTGAAAAAATTAGGAGTGATTAACTTTAACGGTCAACCGTTAAAGTTAATAGTCAAATGGTCTTTTGATGTACTTTGACAGTTTAATTACCCAATTGAATGCACAAAAAAGATAAGGGCTTAATTGCTTTTTTTTAAAAAAATTAAGAAACTTTTTAATACATTTTAAAAGTTTAAGTATGTAAAAATTATTGAAAATTGAAAACATTCTTAAGCCTTATAAAAACTATGAAAATTGATATCTTAAAACATCCATCAGCACATCACTTTAAAATAACGTATTTCCTATTTTGTTCATTTAACATTTTCTTTTTATCAATTGAGTCTAATTAAGATAAGTGTTTGAAGGTGATGCATTAACCATCATTAAAAAATTTCAATCAAATCAAATAGACAAAAAAGATCGGGGCTCATATCAGAGACATTCATCAGATTTCACAACAGTTTGGATGGATTCGGTTCAAACACACAAACAAGGTAGCAAATCAACTAGCCCATGTTTTAGCTACTGTGGGTCTACAAAGAGTGGAACCAACTTATGTGTATGGAGGAGTCCCTTGTTTCGCCGTGCAGAGAATGGAGGCGGAGAGACAGCGTGAACCAGACTGAAATGGGGTATGTAGGGAATTAGAAGGAACAAGGAACGTCAGATTGGAAATGAGGTTTGATTCCTTGGAAGCTGAAACCGTCTACTTTTTGAAAAGCATGGTTTCTGCATTAAATGTGGTTGGACAGGAAAGTCTTATCCTTTGTTTTTTCAAATTTACTTTCTTTTGTGGCTATGGATTAGGTGTTAGTTTTATCGTTTTCATAGTAGGCTCATTGGTCTATCTATTGGATTGTTTGTTCTTTTGTTGTACTGTTTTGAGCAATTAGTAAATAAAGCCTAGTTTATTTTATTTCAAAAAAAAAAAATAAGTCTTTGAATTAATTACTATGGTTAATTTTTTTTTATCATTTTTTACTTAACAACTTTGTAATTATTCCAAAATTGATAATACAAATCAATAAGTCACTTTTTCTTTTTCTTTTTTACTTAGCAACTCATCTATAATTATTCCAAAATACATTTTTACTCCCCTCCTCTTTGTACCACAAAAATGGAGAAACCAAAACCCCACCATTTCCTGAACAATGGATCTATGACAACTATCCATGATAACGGCGGCGGCGCTTCCTTCCTACGGGCGCTTCTTTAGATGATCAGCTTGAACAACAACAGCAGGTGTTATCCCCCACAAATATGCAGCTGTTTCCGGCTTAAGCTTCTGGCTTAGCATTTGCCTCAGTTTTCGACTTTCGCCTCATACTGACTGGTTTGGTGCTTGTAGCAGAAGCATTTCTAAATTGTTTATCTGTTTCAAACATAAGATTTTTGGTTATGGAATTGAATCCAAGATGTACCCCAGACTGTCTGGGTCTAATTCTTCCATAATCAAAGCTGCATGTTCCTTAGCTTGTTTTTGGATATTTGAGAGTTTGCAGATGCACTGAGACTAGTAACCTGTAAAAAGTGAATCAACATTTGACTTTTATATATATATAGGTTCTAGGTTTATCTATCAACAGATTACTTTTAATAGCTGCAAATTTGTTATTGCTCAAGAATAAATTAGCTATATTAACTCTTTAAATTAAAGTGTAATATTAATATTTTTAATAGAATTTAACAATGAGCGACAAAAATATAAAAATTTGATAATGTTAGTAATTATTATGTAATTTTTAAAACTAATTAAATAATTTAAAGATAATTAAAAGTGAGAGGATTTGAATAAAAATATAGACCCAAAAAATAGGTCTGGATAAAAAAAATAAGACCCGTTTGCTTTAAATAAGGTTTTTTTTTTCTTGAACACGGCCCAACCTAAATATACATATTTTTTAAATTTATTTTCAATTTGTTGGGAAACATTTATTATAATGTTTTTAGTATTTTTGATGTATTATATTTTTTAAAAAAATTATGTAAAAAAATTAATAAGAGCGGGTTAGGTCAAATCCAAATTTTAGCATTTTTATTTGAATCGAGCTTAAGTAAAATTGTAAACTCATTTTTTAGGTTGGGCCTGAGTCCAAAATTTTGGTTGTGCTCAACCCAACCCATGAACTGAGAAATTAATGAGTAGAATTTATTTTAAGATCACATGTATATGCAATAAAGAAAATAGACATTCTTCCACTACCTTCGAGTCTTTGATCGCCTATTGAGTTTAACATTTAGTTTTTGAACCCAAAAATCATTTTGAAATAAGTCTCTGACACATAACAAACTTCGGGACATTACAGAAAGATTGACAACTATTTACTTTACTTTGAGAAGAAATGATTGTATGAAACTATGATTACATATCATCCTTATGACAAATTAGATTTCGAAAGCGCACAAGTAAACACTAGCAAAAGTTAAAAGGGAAACAATGAAAAAACTAAATTGATCCCATCTTCATCAATATCATCCTAGAACATCTCCTCCATGTTCATTTTCATCACCTTGGCCCAGATAATATAGAGGGTGAAACTTGTGAAGCAAAACTCCCCACAATTTCCCACGTTTGAGTCCTCAAAAAAGTTTCACCACTGCGGACATGGAAGGCCTCCTGGCAAATTCATTTTGCAGACACCACGCAGCAACCTTCATCATCTCCACAACTTCGGCTGCATTCGACTGCATATCATCGCTGCATTGATCGACTAAATCCAACAGTTGCCCTTCTTCTTGCTTTCTCCAAAAAAGTCTCAGTAAATGCATATCCTCTTCTTGTTGAGATTTATCAACGTTTCGTCGCCCACATAGAATTTCCAGGACCACAATACCAAAGCTATAGACATCTGCTTTTTCAGTTATAACTGAGCTTAACCATTCAGGAGCGATATAACCAGGGGTTCCCCTCATAGCCGTTACGACTCGACTTTGGTCTCTTCCAATTAGCTTAGACAACCCAAAATCTGAAACTCTGGCATTGAAATTCTCATCTAGAAGGATATTTTGAGGTTTGATGTCTAAGTGAATTATCTTTTGATTGCAACCTTCATGAAGATAGGCTAGTCCTTTGGCTATATCTATAATGATCTTCTTTCTAATGTGCCATCTTAGAGCAGATTCTTGGTTTTTATTGAAGATCCATCGGTCTAGCGATCCATTAGCCATGTACTTGTAGACTAAAAGCCTGTTGAATTTTTCAGCACAAAATCCAACCAAACTTACCAGATTGAAATGGTGAATGCTTCCAATTGCTTGAACTTCAGCTACAAAGGACTTGTTAACTGCACCAAAGCCAACAAGATGCTTCACTGCAACTTCAGACCCCGAAGGTAAGGTTCCATGAAAAACAGACCCAAAACCACCCTCACCAATCTTGTTGCTAAAATTTTTGGTGACGTTCTTCAACTCTTCATATGAGAATCTATGCATTCCCAGCATGTTGTCTAGATAATCTTCCTCAACTTCTTGGAACCCTTTTCTAAATCCTAGAATAATGAAAGCGCATATAAGAAACACACCAAAGATAGCTCCAAGAGTTAAGCCCACAATAACTGATGTATACTTGGGTGATAAAACATTCTTGTTACGACTCTGTGAAATTGGAGAACTTTGCACCTTTATAAAAGCTGATTTGTTGGTATTGTAAGTACCGTAGTCTCTAGAATAACTTTTCGCAATGGACAATCCTCCAGATAGAAGATAGCAGGAACCCACTGTATGCATAAAGGCTTTGCAAGAACAGTTGATTAAACAGATTGCTCTACATTCTTTTAAAGTTACTGTCCCGGAGATCAAATATTTGTCCAGGGAATAAAAATAGTATCCTTGTAGCTTGAGAAAACTCTGATGAATTGAACTCTCACAAGAGATTGGTGAAACTGCATAACATCCAAGATCTGGCTTTGTATAATTTATTGGCTTAAAATAAGTAGTTCCATTTTCACTTGCATCAACAGGGCAACTGCATCCCTCTTCTAAGGAAACGCCATAATTTCCACATGTGAATGGATAACTACATGGATCAATGGGGAGTAGATCAGTGCCCTCCCACGTGGAATCTTTCCACTCATATGCCTTCAGGTGGCCATCACTTCCCAACTGTATAAACTTAGCTGAGGCTGCCACGGAGAAATTCCCGAACTTTCCTTTCTGGAATTCAAGATCAACCTCAGACAAGGTAGGACTTACGTAATAGGGATCCATAGATGCATTGGATTCACCATAACTAACCATAGAAGCAGTGAAGTAGGAGTCAGAACCATTGACAGCAAATTCATACGAAACTCTAATTGAATTCGGTAGCGATCCACTGGCCGTCAATGATTGGTATGTCCATAACATTTGACCAAGAACTAAAGAGTCCGTTGGGTAGCCAAATGACTGCCAAACCACGTCACCGGCTTCGCCAAGCAGCATGAGGTTTCCCTCCGCACCCAAGATTAACCTTGAACTTGACATATTAAAGGTGTCTGCATGCCAAACAGAAATATTGTAAGCATCTGTCAACCTAAACTGGCCATCATGAAAGAGTTGCAACTGTGCTTGACTCTCAACTGGATAGCCTCTATTAGCCGACCATACCACTTGTGGAGAAGATCTGATATGACCATCGTAACTCGTGCTGAAGATGGAGATAGCAAATAGGCAATTGTCACCATTATAGCTGCAATGGAAACCACAGACAAACGTCCCATTAACAAGGATCGGCTTCACACCATATGACTCCCTGAAATTATAGTCAGATGATGGAGGGATTCTCCAAGATTTGGGGCCATCAACAAATGAGGGGTAGTCCATGATTTCAGCATCAACAAAAACTAACGCCGAAATGATCAATGGCATCAAAAGAGTGATCATTAGAAAGGCGCTACAAGCATTGGTATTCATGATCTTTGCTCTCTAAGGCAAGCAATGGCTTTCCAGGGAAAAGTAAATTAGTTGCAACAATGGCGTCAACTTTGACTAACCTAAATAATTCATGTTATCATATTGAGGGAAAGAAAATTCTTTTTTGTTTATGAAATCACCAAGAAAAAG
Organism: Gossypium australe; assembly: GCA_005393395.2. NCBI lineage: Eukaryota > Viridiplantae > Streptophyta > Magnoliopsida > Malvales > Malvaceae > Gossypium > Gossypium australe. Next base: position 93,219,112 of record CM016618.1, on the reverse strand, counting down.
CAGAAAGGTGAAAAATGGAGTATGACGAATAGCAAGAATTTTTTTAAGGAAAAAATAGTTATCCAGTAGCGTTCAAGATGGGATCAATCAGTGTCGCTAAGTGGGGGCATTGACAGCTTCTATACCCTCACAACGCGTACAATTTGTCAAATTCAATCAAGTCCACTTCTTTGGAAAAAAATGCAATGTGAGGTGCATGGTTTCTTGGCATCCACCTACTGGAGATTAGTTGAAATTTAATACCAATGGATCTGTAATGATGGACACTGGACTGGAGGCATTGGAGGTATTTTGAGGACTTGTATAGCAACAGCTGAATTACATTTTCATTCCCATTGTGGTGTGTTGACCCAAGTCATGTGGAGGTGCTACCTATTATAGAAGCAGTCTCAATCTTATTTCAGTTACTAAACTTTCAAAAATTTATAAGTTAATTTCCAAACTTTCATTTTTTTTCAAAACTTATTGTATTAACATTTGTGTGCCACGAATCTCGTTACTTGTTGAAAAAATAAATACAGTAATAAAATATTATATGCAAGTTGAGTCTGTATAGAATTATACTTCTACTATTTGATTTTGATTAGAACAGCGTTTTCCAACCATTAAATAGATTAGTCGAAACTCTTTTTGTATCTTTCTTTTTTAACATTAGTAATTTTTTCTTCTCTTTCGTGTTTTTTTCCGAAAGGATTTCTACCTAAAATTTATGTGTTATTATTTTTCTTATTTTGTGATAATTCTATTGACATTTATTATAACAATATCCATTATCAATAATTTTCCGTACAACTTTTATAATGATTTAATTGGGGTTATAATAAATTAACCTGTTACTTTTTCTGTTTATATTAAAATATATTAGATAAAATTTAAATAAAGCATCATAATCTGCATATTATATAAAACTAACTCCTAAAGAACAATAGGAATTAATAGGGGTATTTTAGGTAGTACAAAAAATCAATAGGGATAATTTAGACATTAAACTTAATAAGAGTTATTTAGAAATTTTGCAAGAAAGTTATATGTTTTAAATATTATTATATTTTAGTTATTTTTATTTATTATTTAATTTATAAATAAATCTATTTATATATAATTAATTTTTCCCTTTTTTAGTTAATATGTATTGGTATCTTGATCCTATAATGCAAACAAAAAGCAAAAAAAAAAGATTTTATTTATAAATTTTAATTTTATTATATTTTTATTTTTTTATGTATAAATAAATCTATTTGTATATAAATAAATTGATAATTAAACTTCATAGAAGTTACAAACTATTTATACGCATTAATGTTACATTTTAATTTAATATTATGCTTTAAATTTTTTATTGTCTGGAAGTTACTTTTATAATTTTTAATTTTATAGAAGTTACTACGAGTGCGAAGTTTAAATTTTTTTTAACTTCTCAACAAATTTATAATTTCTTACCTTTTTTATATGATTAATAGTGAATCCATATGTGCGGTTTCATGCTTCGGCAATCCTGAAAAAGGTAATAGCATCTTCCTCATCCTCTCTAAAAATAGGAGAATCATCCTTCAAAAATTTTATCATATTTAACATGGTCAAATAAAACAACATTTTCTGTTGCCATATTTTAAAATTCTCTCCAATAAATTTCGCAGGTTTTTCATTGTGACTTATAATCACAGGTAACCTTTGGCTCGCAGTCTAAGCCTAAACAGCAACAATCGCCTTAGCCTTTGAATTGGATGAGTTGTTTGGCGTATAAGACATTTTTCTGTATTCAGAATGAAGAATCGGAATCCATAAATAAATTAAAATCCGAAACAGAAGTATGAACTAATCTAAATAAGATACAATGATAATTTGTATGCCTTAGATTAAAACTACAACAAATAATTTATCTTAAGAATGTAAAAAAATATAATATCGTATGTAGTATTAATATGTCAGTAACAATAAAAATGCAATACAATAAAGTAGCAATAACACAACAAAATACATGTAATCGGACAGAGTAAAAAAAAAAAATTTGTTGAGACCTATATGAACAGATTTCTTAAGATAAATTTGACCTCTCCTAGATGCTTTGAGTAACGTTGGATCTCTATCTCTCAAGAACAACAAACTATCACAATATGTGGAAAATCGTTTTTCGTTTATGAAATCACCAAGAAAAAGCAGAAACGTGAAAAATGGAGTATGACGAATAGCAAGAATCTTTTAAAGGAAAAAATAGCTGTCCAGTAGCGTTCAAAATGGGATCAATCAGTGTCGCTAAGTGGGGGCATTGACAGCTTCTACACCCTCCCAACACGTACAATTTGTCAAATTCAATCTAAGTCCACTTCTATGGAAAAAAAATGCAATATTCTTTACAATTTTTATTAAAATTGGCTAAGTGTTAGCCATACATTGGTTACGTGTGCCATTTCATACAAAAGTTAACACCATTAGCGTGTTGGGGTAATTTGTGTGAAGGTTGACAAGTTTAAATATCGAATTGCATTAAAAAAAAGTTTAAATACTGAATTAAGAAAAAAATATCAAATTTAAGTATCAAATTTTATATTAAGCTAAGAAAAAATTAAATATTTTGATTCAAAATTAATTAGGTTCACACTTGCATTTTATGACTTTAAACTTCATAGAGGTTACAAACAATTTATATGCATTAATCTCGTTGTTACATTTTAATTTAACATTATGCTTTAATTTTTTTTATTGTTTGGAAGTTATTTTTATAACTTTTAAATAATGTTATTTCCTTTTTTATTTCACGTAAAAGAAAATCGAAATTTAAAACTTATTTTGTGAATTTTATTTACAAAGCGTTTAAAATGTAAAATAAATTGATTAAAATATAACAATCAATCAAATCATGCAACTCGATAATCCTAGTTCTATTCATTTATAACTATTTATCTGTAAAATAAATAAATATATTAATAATTTATCAATTTAAAAATTAATTATGAGTTAACAAATTAATAAAATTTTAGTAAAAATAAAATCAATTAATCCCTTCTGTTAATAAAAATTATTATTAACTGATTTAACCATAATGAAAGATAACACATTATACAAAATCAATCAAAAAGTAACATGTGACATGCCATATAGATATATTCTGACATAGCATGTCTTATCTTAAGAAATTATGAAAATTTTAAAAAAAATGTTAATATAAATATTACTATAATGATGTCGTGTTTGCCATAGTGTCATTCGGGCTATCAAGATACCGAAAGCACGGAACACTAAACGATAAAGTTGGTTCATAAACTTGAATCTAACACTTGGAAACATATATAGAACTGATTTGAATCCAATTTCGGTTGTTATAGACTTGCAAGAGGGCCTTCGTTAAGCTCATGTTGAGAGCAAAACACATCAACGGCCCATAAGATGACCTTACGACATATTAGTAGAAGCCTAATAATAAAGGAAGCCCACACCCAAAAAAAAATCCTTTGCTTTAGGGTTTAAGAAAGCATCCCATGCACTTACTAGTGTCACGAAAGTAGAATTTTAGTCTTGCAATGCGTGTGGTTTTAGGCGGGTTCTTAATTTTAAATTTACTTAAGTCAGTCTAACTTTTGCAAAAGCAAAAATTCTCGATAGAAATTCTCTAAGACACTGAAAATAAAATGAAAACAACTCAAATTGAAATAGCAACAAAAGAACAGAGAATTTGAGTAAATGCTCTCAATTGTATTCAATTACTATAACTGATTAAAACTGAGTATCCTGAGAGAATAACAAATGTGAGGGAATGCCTCTATTTATAGTTGAATTCTCTCAAAACCAACGATACAGATTGAGTTACATCGACGATCGAAATTAGAGCTAATCTAGAATTGAGACTCTTAAGGAATTGACCCAGTCCTTTAAAATTACAAAATCAAATCTTATCATTGTAATATATTCTAACATTGGTTTCCTTATTTATCCAGATAGCCTTAAATTTTCTTAAGCACTTCACTTGACCACTAAGACTTCAAGTAAAAGTGAATCGAATGAACCTGATCTTTTCATCAATTGACTTCAATGGGATACTTTTTGGCACATTCGACAAGGACTTTGATCTGCAACCTGTGGCACTAACACACCTCCTAAGCTTATTACAAGGATAAGACACCTTCTACTTCTTAAGTCCCAAATAAACAGAAAACATAAGTCACCCAATCAATGGATTTATAAACAATTTGCAATCAAATAAGTTGCTTTAATGAATATTTAAGCGCTTTTTCTAACTTACAGATAAAACAACGAAACAACTCTTCGAGAAAGTTGAGTGGACTATGTCTAGTTGCAACTGATAGTACAAATGGAAGCATTAACAGGGTCATTGTTATTACAGTAATCCACAAAGGAAGAAGCAACTGACAATACAACTGAAAGCAAGAACATGATTGGTTATTACGGCAATTTGAAAAGCATGGGTTTGAGGGCTTTTAAGATATTTCCGAAGGCAATATGACCGTATCAAGTAACAAAGGTCACATGGCTACCAAATAAACCTAATTTCCTTGCCTGCAATCTTTCTAAATTTCCTTTGCATGAGCGTAGGAGCTGTAGAGATCTTTTAGGGCCATGGAAAAGAACTTCCGAAAGGGAAAAAAAAAATCATTAGCAGGGTTATGGAAAAGCTTGCCAAACTCATTACCAAGAATCAACCTTGGCCCAAAAGAGAGACAAAGGAGCTCCCTCAATTATGGGAAAGCAATCTTAAGAAGCTACCACACACCCAAAGGAGTCGCTTCACCATAAATTATAACATCACTACACTGTCAACTCATACCTCTTCCAAACCAAATTCATTCATGCATCACACACATCAACTTCAACTAGGGATCGAGATAATGCCTCATTTAATCACATTTACATGTATGTGTAGAAGGTCCCTTATGACTCATTTGATTGTTTTTCCTAAGTTTAACACTTAGGATTATTATATATATTTTCTCCACTGAGATGCTCAGTCAAAACTCTTAAACCACACTATCCTACTCTTAGCGCTACCATGCAAACTACTTTCCTCTTTCGTAACCCTAAACTTGTATCACACTCAATAACAACGATAAGAGTATTATTCTTGTTGGAGCCTAATTTTGAGGTAAATTAAATTCCCAAGTTGGAGCCTGAAGCGAACTTGTTATCATCTGACTAAACTTTCAAAATTTATTATTTAATTTCCAGACTTTTATATTTTTCAAAATTCATTGTATTAAACATTTGGTATCCATTATCAATAATTTTCGGTATGACTTTTTATAATGATTTAACTGCCGTTAAAATAAATTAAACTGTTACTTTTGCTCTTTATATTAAAATGTGTTAGATAAATTTTAAAGCATCATAATCTATATATTATATAAAACTATCTCCTAAAGAATCATAGGAATTAATAGGAGTAATTTAGGTAGTACAAAAAAATTAATAGAGAATAATTTAGAAATTAAATTTAATAGGGGTTAGAAATTTTGCAAAAAAAAGTTAATTAATTTATGTATAATTTTTAAATATTATTTATTTCATTTATTTTTATTTATTATTTAATTTATAAATAAATCTATTTATATATAATTATTTTTTTAGTTAATTATGTATAGGTCATATTCGTCCTAGTGAGCAAGTAAATCTACTGTCAAAATCCAATTGAAAGCAAGAACATGATTGATTATTACTGCTATCTGAAAAGGCATGGGTTTGAGGGCTTTTAAGATACTTCCGAAGGCAATATATATCATGTAATAAAGGTCACACGGCTCCCAAATAAACGTAATTTCCTTGGCTGCAATCGTTCTAAATTTCTTTTGCATGAGCGTAGGAGCTGTAGAGACCATGGGAAAGAGCTAAAAAATTAATAGCGGGGTTATGGAAAAGGTTGCCAAACTCATTACAAAGAATCAACCTTGACCCAAAAGAGAGAGAAAGAGGAGCTCCCTCAATTATGGGAAAGCAATCTTAAGAAGCTACTACACCCAAAGGAGTCGCTTCACCTCCCAAAAATTCATAACTCATACCTTTCCCAAAAATTCATAACTCATACCCATTCCAAAACAAATTCATACATGCAACACACACATCAACTTCAACTAGGGATCATTCAATGAGATAATGTCTCATTTAATGAAGATCCCTTATAAACTTCTTTGCTAAGTTTTTCTGAGTTCTAAGTTTATTTCTAGCTACTCATAATCTTCTTTGCTGAGTTTTTCTGAGTTCTAAGTTCATTTCTAGCTATTCATAATCTTCTTTGCTGAGTTCTAAGTTCATTTCTAGCTACTCATAATCTTCTTTGCTGAGTTCTAAGTTTATTTCTAGCTTGTCGTAATCTTCTTTGCTTAGTTTTGCTGAGTTCTAAGTTCATTTCTAGCTACTCATAATCTTCTTTGCTGAGTGTTGCTGAGTTCTAAGTCATAATCTTCTTCGCTGAGGTTTGTTGAGTTCTAAGTTCTTTTCTAGCTACTCATAATCTTCTTTATTGAGTTCTGCTGAGTTCTAAGCCATAATCTTCTTTGCAGAGTTTTGCTGAGTTCTAAGTCATAATCTTCTTTGCTGAGTTTTGCCGAGTTCTAAGCCATAATTTTCTTTGCTGAGTTTTGCCGAGTTCCAAGTTCATTTCTAGCTATTCATAATCTTCTTTGCTGAGTTCTAAGTTCATTTCTTGCTACTCATAATCTTCTTTCAACTATGCCTTCCTTTGAGAAATACCTGACCAAGGTTGATGTTAATAAGCAAGTAGCGATTCCGAGCGACTTCGTGCAGCATCTGCCCGATTACGAAGGGGGACGAACAATAACTTTTCCGGTGCACGATGTTTCCGGTAGGGTTTGGGAGAACTTTGGATATTACATTAGAAAAGGGGGTGATTATCCTAAGCCAGTATTTCGAAAAGATTGGCGTAAATATGTTCAAGATAAACATCTCAAGCCTGGTGATAAAATCATCTTTCGAGTTGAACGAAATGGTGATAATGGTGCACCCATATATACAATTGCAGCTCAAAAGAAGATTGAACTTCTTGGCTTCACCATTTGGTCCTATGTTTAAATTAATTTCGATTAAGTTTTTGTTGTTGTTGTAAATTATGATTATGTATTTTAATTGTATTTCTTTTTCAAATTTCATACACTTTTATTGTAATCTTCATTTGGTATCGTTTGAGTTTATGAATATTAATTATATTATGTATATCTAAATATATGTATTTATTCAGCATTTCTTTATCTATTATCAACACTGTTAGTATTTTTTTTAATTATTTACTATAACCAATCAGAAAAGTAAAATATAGACATATCACTCATTATAATGAGCATATTAAAATTTGATGTCAAGGAAGATAACCTCAAGATCACAATTTGTAGTCTCTAAAACACCCAATATTAGAAAAATCTGTGTGAATTTAGACCAAGAAAAGCTATTTATCATCCGATGGGAACGTTGAACCATTTGAGCACATTTCTTGCCGATGAAGTTCCAATATCCTTGTCTCCGGATTACATAGTCCTGTGAAACAGGAGTAATGTTAGAACACAATGTATCTATAGCTTTCAAAACCATTGGTCTACTGCACAACCGTTTTCAGCTTCAAAGATTCAGATATCCATATCACCGACAATCTTGTATATCGGCAGATCCCATGGTGTTCTCCACCATATGAATGATGGAAACGTACAAAGAAAACTCGTGGGGCAAATATACCATTTATATTAAGCAAATCCTCAGGTATCATGTGCCGAACCTAACAAGCTCTGAAGTACTTTGGCAAGCTTGGAATGACTATTTGTATGCTTTAGTTGAACACTAACCTGAACATTTGGGGATATCCAAGACAGCAATGAATGTAGGGGTACACTTTCGCTCACACAGTCTTCGGTTATTCTCAAAGTTGACATTCATTGCAAGCATCCATACACCGATTGTAACATCTTCGTTACTAAACATCCGAAAACTGCAATCCATACAAAACAGAAACAATCGTAACCAATCAGAGATTTGAAAAGTAAGGGATGCATCATTAGTAACGTCGCCTAAACTAATGTTACGAAATGAGAAAACACGTGTTGCAAAACAGTGGCGAATCTAGAGGGGGCTAGCATGGGCTCCGACATCTCTTAAAATATAAAATTATTATTTAAGCTCTTAAATTTTTTTAAAAAATTTTAAATTAATAAAAGTAAAATTATACTTTGGCCCCCTTAAAATTATAAAAATTTGATTTAATACTTTAAAAATTATAAAGATATAAACTATAAAAATTAAAATTTCATTCGGCCCCACTAAAAAATTGTTCTGGCTTCGCCCATGCAAACCACTTTCCTCTTTCATAACCCTAAACTTGTATCAACACTCAATAACAACGATAAGAGTATTCAAAAACTATCATTTCATTAAATTTTCCAAATTTTCATTTTTCTCCCCCTAGAACATTGCTCCCATGAAGGGAAAGAATTGAAAAAAAGAAAACGGCTTCTCTTTTTCTGGTAGCTCGATGGAATAACAGCACTAGGAGCTGGCTGGCTAGGGCGCTAGGCCTCGCTTGCTATAAGACTTTTAATGAAACCCATAGTACTAAGCCATTGTGTGATCCATGCAGAAACATTTTAATTTAATATTATGCTTTAAATTTTTTATTGTTTGGAAGTTACTTTTGTAATTTTTAATTTTATAGAAGTTACTACGAGTACGAAGTTTAAATTTTTTTTAACTTCTCAACAAATTTATAATTTCATACCTTTTTTATATGACTAATAATTAATTCACATGTGTGATTTCATGCTTCGGTAATGCTGAAAAAGGTAATAGCATCTTCCTCATCTTCTCTAAAAATAGGAGGATCATCCTTCAAAAAATTTACCATATTCAACATGATCAAATAGAACAACATTTTTTATTGCCATGTTTTAAAATTCTCTCTAGTGAATTTCGCAGGCTTTTTATTGTGACTCATAGTCACAGGTAACGTTTGGCTCGCAGCCTAAGCTTGAGCAGCGTCTGTAAGACCCAAATTTCGCCCGGGCCTGTTACAAACCAACTGAGGCCCAATACAAATAAAACCCAATTACAAAATCCCTTTACCCAATAACCGAACCTAGCCCAATAAGCCCAAAAAAAAAACCTAAAAAGTTTTGGAACCCTAGGGTCCCTTTCTTGTGCCGCCATCTCTGTCTGCCCATTTGCGCCACACCCACAACTGTCGGCCACTAGTGCCGCTCACCTTGACCGTCGCCCCACTCACCTGCTCTACTAGCCTCCACCAATACCTGAAAACATGCAAGAAAGGAGCCAACACAGCAGCAACCAAGAAAAGAAAAAAATGTATTTTATTTTCTTTTTTGGCTTTATAAAAGCCGAATAATCCAATGTAGGGAGGGGATTTTTTTTTTTCGGATTAAGAACAAGAAGACATCAGAAGTAATAACAGGAATAGAAACTTTGAAGGTAGATTTTGTTCTTCCTTTCGTTTCTACTTTTTTATTGCTGTTTTCTATTTATTTTTTTTATTATTTATTTTCAAACTTTCAAAACGAGTAATAAGAGAGAAAGGGAGTGGAAGCTCACCCCGATCGGCGACCGTCCTTCGTCTGGGCCAAGTCGGAAAAGGAGAAGGGACACCCGTTCCTTGGTGGCTCCGCCGATTTTGGCCGTATTTTAGGAATCGTCGGTTTTTAGATCTACACTCCATAGGCGTTTGACATAGAAAAAGTCTAAAAAAGGGAGCCCGATGATGTTCGTCTCCGGTCGCCGCCTATAGCGGAGTCGCAGTCCGGATTGGCAGGAATCGGTGGCCGGAGAGTGAATGGGCAGGGGGAATAGGAATTAAAAAAAAAGACCATTTTCGTTTAGAAACGATGACAGAGGAAAAGAAAAAATGTTAGGATGGTTCTTGTTTTTGTTTAAAATAATAAATTTGTAAGCTTTAAAAATAATAATAAATATAATAAAAGTTATTAGTTGCCAAAGTGGTGTAATTAAAAAGGAAAAAGCCTGGTGTTGACGTTTTGGTTACTGATTATGCGTCTTTTCACCTTAAATGGAAAATTTATGCGGCTAGTCCCTCCTATTTGCGCCACCCTTAATTTAATCCTATACTATTTCTTTCATTTTTGCCCTAAAGTTTGTATCCCCTTTCAATTTAGTCCTACCTGTACGTTACGTTTTGGGCTTTGGAAATATTTTCTGTTTTAGTCCTTGATCATTTGTGGGCATTTTAAATTGGTCCTCGCCCTTTCTTTTTATTTCAAGTTCGCCCCCTAATATGTGGTTTTTTAATTCAATTTAGTCTTCTTTTGTTATTTTCACTATTTTATTATTAATTTAACTAATTTCCTTATTATTATTACTATACTATTTATTATTACTATTATTATTTTTTATCATTATTATTATTATTATCATTATTATAACTACATTATATTATTATATTATATATAATTTTGTATCATCATTATTATTACTAAATTTATATTAGTATATTGTATACATTGCGTATTATTATTATTATTATTATTATTATTACTATTACTACTATACTTATATGATTATTTTGTACATATTTCATATTGTTATTATTATTATTATTATTATTATTATTATTATTATTATTATTATTATTATTATTATTATATTGTACATGTTTTGTATTATTATTACTTTACTATTATTACTATATTACTTACTATTACTATTATTGTTACTATGCTATTATTTTTTTTTAGCACTTTACTATTACTATTACTATATTATTATCTTGTATATATTTTACATTATTATCGTCACTATTATTATCGCACCATTATTTGTATATATTAATTCCATTACCGCTATTATTATTATATTCGTACTCGTATGTTATATGTATCGCGTATTACTGCTAATATTATTATATTATTTTTACCACATCTATATTAATACGTACTATTATTATTATTATTATTATTATTATTATTATTACTATATTCATATTATTATTTATTGTACATATTTTGGTATTATTATTACTGTTATTATTATTATTATTTGCACGCATATTATGACATCTATTATCCTCATGGTTACTAATTCTATCATTTTCGGCATCGTTTTTTGTCTCTCGCTTTATTTTTAACCTTTGTATTTTATCCCCTTGTCTTTTGTTCCGATATTCTTATGATTATTTTTATTCGCGTCGTTTATGTAAACCGACCGTTTTGAGATGGTCTTGGATTCAAGGATTTAAATTATCGTGTCCTAAAGTATTGGATGTGATACTTTATTCTTTTGGAACGAGAAGATCTTGTTTTTTTAATTCTAAAAGAAAGACTATGGGATAATCTCCGATTCGAGGATTTAAATTATCGTGTCCTAAAGTATTGGATGTGATATTTTAATCCCTCGGAAACGAGAAAATCTTAATTTGCAATTCTGGAAAACTATGAGATGATCTTAGGATCGAAGATTTAAACTATCATGTCCTAAAGTATTGGATGTGGCACTTTATTTCTTCGAAACGAGAAAATCTCGATTTAGCTCAAGGAAAACACGAATATTCCTAAAAGGGGGTCAGATCTCCTTCAAAATTTTCAAACTTTCGACATTAGGACATTAACTAATCAATTTGGTACCAATTTTGGGCGCGACGAGGGTGCTAACCCTTACTCGCACGTAACCGACTCCCAAACCCATTTTCTCAAATTTTCGTAGACCAAAAGCATTGTTTTAGTAAATCAAAATGTTTTATTAAAACAAAGGTGATCCGATCACACCTAATAAAAGATTGGTGGCGACTCCCGTTTTTTTATTCATTTTTAAAAACCCAAGTTCGATTCCCGCCTTTTCCAAAAAGGATGGTTTCGACAGCTTGGCGACTCCACTGGGGACCGAACAAGAGAGTCAGGCCGTAAAATTGATTAATTTCTGTCCTTTTGTCGAAAATTGAAAATTTGGTTTTCCTTTTATTGCATTTGCTTGCATCATCTTATCTGATCATGTGGTCCGAGTGTTTCATCATATTGCATGACCGTTGAGTCGCACCCTTTTAAGTGGGAGTGAGAAGCTACTCTTTCGTGATGTTTTCACCTCCGTGCAAGATAGTGGATCGCTTTCGGGATACATCCGTACCTATGTCTTCGTGAGATTTTCATCTCCGTGCAGCCATAGGGAAATGTATTCCCCTCAACCGAACTCGATCCGTATGAACCTATAATGGGTGAGGATTGAGGAATCCGCTGGTTCAGGTACCTTTACTCTAGAACCGAACCACATATAGTAAGCCATAAGAGCCACCCTAGATAGAGCCATACCAAGCTCTAGTGGTTACCCGATTAAGTTTTGCATTTGCTGCTTACTGGTTACGAAATAATGACTTGCTTTATCTTCCTCTCTTCGCATAGCATATGCATCAAAAAGATGTTGATTCCCATTCGATTTCTGAATAGGTAGCTTGTCATGGAAAAGGGGTTTCTTGATAGAGTGGAAGACAATGCGGCCGTCCGGATATGGGCTGAGACAATACAACGAGAGAAGGGGGATAGCCTCATGGAGGGATATATATCAGAGTTGTGGGATTATACACGCATCAGTGTGACTCAAAATAAACTTCAAGAGATAAAGGAAATATGGGGTCAGTGGGACGACAAGATCAAGCAGTTGTTCTACCATCATTATGGCGACTTGCCTTATCTGCTGGACGTCAGGATAGACCAACACTTGTTCCGAGCAATGACCCAGTTTTGGAACCCTGCGTACGAGTGCTTCACTTTTGGGAAAGTAGATTTGGTTCCTACCATAGAGGAGTACACGGCCCTGATCCGCTGCCCGAGAATTCAAACTGATAAAGCCTACTTGAGAGCCGTTAATGTACCCACATTCACAAAAAAGCTGATGAATACAACGGGGATGAGTGAGCAGTGGGTCACGGCCCGGACAAAACAAAAGGGAGGTTGTAAGTGCATCCCTTGGAGGAATCTAAGGGATTTGATCATAGCACATCCCGAGGAGAAGAAGAGGGTTGATGTTTTAGCTTTGAGCATTTACGGATTGGTCATCTTCCCCAAGGCCCTAGGACATGTGGATGAGGCGGTAGCTGATCTATTCGACAAACTAGACAGAGGGGTCACTCCTGTTCCTGCGATTCTCGCCGAAACTTTCAGGTCTCTAAGCACGTGTCGGAGGGTCGGCGAAGGGAGATTCATCGGTTGCGCCCAACTCTTAATAGCATGGTTTCACAGTCATTTTTGGAAAATAGAAAAGGTATCGTGCCTAATCTTCACCGAAGACAACTCTCCGCTAAAAAATACAGCAGCAACGCCTAGACAAGACGACATCACGGAAGAAAGTTGGATGATGGCTTTGCAAAGCTTACAAGAAGAAGATGTAGAATGGAAAGCTCCTTGGATGATACTTGACGAAATCTTGTATAAATGTGGAGACTTTGATTATGTCCCCCTGCTCGAAATATGGGGAGCCGCCGGATACGCTCCTCTTCTCGTGTTAAGACAGTATAGGTCAAGACAGTTTACACCGCCTACACAAGGGTTAGCCGAATGCGAATTTGAGTATAAAGGGGAAAATTACAAAAAGAGAATCCGCGAGATATCCAAGGCTTGGGGCCAAATTCATAAAATGAAAAAGTTCGCTGCCAATCCGATGACGACACCCGAGTACATCCAATGGCGGGACCGAAGAATCAATGACAACATCCCCACATCTGACCAAGAAAACACCCGATCACTAGAAGAACAGTTACGGGCGATCCCCTCAGAGCTTGAAATCATCAAACAAGACTTCGAAGAAAAGAACCGAGAATTAAGGAAAAGAATAGAGCAACTAGAGGAAGAGAGGATGCAGCTAGGTTTGGACGTCGATATTCAAAAATTGGAAGCCGATAAATGGAGGAAAGGGAAAACTAAAGCCGAAGAAGATTTGAGCGATTTGAAAACCGATTATAAGAAGCTACGAAGATCGATAAGAATGGCGGGACTAGGAAAAACGTCAGAGCAATGGCGTCAGGAGATTAGAGAGGAGAAGAACAGAGCGAGCCAGTGGGAAAGAAAACTCCAAGACACTCGCGAACGTGAAGATGCCCTAAAACGGAATGCAATGGAAGGCCGAGATGAGAAAAAGAAATTGAAGATGCGAATGTCAGAACTGGAGAGGTTGCTACATCAGTATCGAAGCCGCCATTCCATGGCCGAATTAAAGGCTAGTCGGAGCAAAATTGAAGAAATGAAGGCAAGAATTGAAGAGCTAGAATTCGTCGTGCATGGCTACGAGCTACGGGAAGAACTTTTCCAAGCTAATGAGGAGCGATGGAAGCAGCAATTGCATGACTCCCAGAACCAAATTAGAAGCCGGGATTATATTATGGGAGAAGCCATAGCTCAAATGCGAGGAATGGCGGATCACCTGCAGACTTTGGCAGTTCAAGCTGATGCATTAGGTTTGATGTACGAATCAGGGTCAGAAAAAGGTCAAAAGTTAAGTTGGCTTCTTGAAGAGGTCAAGGCGTTAGGTGCTAGGGCCCGGCCATTCGTGTAATCCATTTTATGTAAAGAAACTTGTTTTCTAGAAAAGCTATTCTAATAGAAATCGAATTGGAATCAACATTTTTGCATACATTTCATACATCGGCATTACATTGCATCATACACATCGAATCTCACTGAAGGACCCTAAAATTATGGCAGTTACTCTGGAACATCACTACGGTACAAGAAACAAGACAAGGATAATGGACCAAAGAATAGAAAAGCTAGAACAAATGCAAAAAGAAATTCAGGATCAAATGAAAGAACAAGTGCAGTTACAAGAGCAACGGGCCAAAACCCAGCAGGACATGATGGAGCGGATGCAAAAATCCCAGGACGATATGATGAACCAACTAAGGCAGTTGACGGCTAGGGAACGAGGCATCGCCACTAGCTCAGGAAACAACAGTGATAATCCCTCTCTTCCCCCACTAGAGGCCCGAACACCACCAGACACGTATCCCCGAAGGGCGTCTGTCACTATCAGGCCACAATATCATGCCAATACCGCAATACCCACGCATCTCCCTACGGGTTCAGGTACCAACCCAGGAGAAAATCTGGTCAATCCCAACGTCCCAGATCTGGATGAGATGGCCGAGAAGGCAAAACAAGAACTGCCAAAATGGGTGGAGGAAAGATTCAGGGCTCTGGAAAACGCCGGTAAACGTCGAGGAGTAAAAGCCAATGACTTAAGCTTAGTCCCCGACTTGGTGCTCCCATATAATTTTAAAATGCCCGAGTTTGAAAAGTACAATGGGACGAGTTGCCCAGAAGCCCACATCACTATGTTCTGTAGAAGGATGGCAGGCTACACTAACAATGATCCACTGCTGATCCACTGTTTCCAGGACAGCCTGATAGGAGTGCGGCCAAATGGTACAATCAGTTGAGTCGTGCCAAAATTGGGTCATGGGATGATTTGGCTCAAGCATTCTTGGAGCAATACAGTCACGTAACGGACATGACCCCCGATAGGATCACTCTGCAAAACATGGAAAAGAAAGGAAACGAAAGCTTTAGGCAATACGCGCAGAGGTGGAGAGAAGTTGCCATTCAGGTCCAGCCACCGCTTATGGAGAAAGAGACCACCATGCTCTTCATCCGCACGTTGAAAGCCCCATTCCTCATGCACATGATAGGGAGTGCAACCCGGAGCTTCTCAGATATCATAACCACTGGAGAGATGATCGAGAATATTATAAAAAGCGGAGGGATCGAGACCGGAGAGAGTACCAAAAGAATTCCCCCAAGAAGGAAAGAAGGTGAGGTAAACAACACGAGCATAGGACACTCGAGATCAGTCACCATAAATCAGCCAAAAACAACAACCACGGACCGGCAAGGGTTACCCAAGAAAGAACCCAATGAGAAACCCCAATTCACGCCGATTCCAATAACATACAAGGAGATGTACCAAACCCTGTTCGACGAGCATATTGTGTCCCCTTACCACCTAAAACCAATGCAACCTCCGTATCCTAAGTGGTATGACTCGAACGCACAATGTGAATACCACGCGGGAATCAGGGGGCACTCAATCGAGAATTGCCTGGCTTTCAAGAAATTGGTGGAGAAATTTATTAACATGGGTGTGGTCGAGTTGGACGACATGCCAAACGCAACAAACCCTTTACCCAATCATGCTCAAGGAGGGGTCAACGCAATCAGTTAAACATGGACTCCCTTGAGATGGGTCTGGAAGGAAATGGTTAAACATGGACTAATCATTGCGGAAGAAAGTCAAGGAGAACTGACAAACTACTGCGAACACCATCAGGAGTTGGGACATGAGATTCAGACTTGTGGAGAATTCAGAACTCTAGTGCAAAACTTAATGAACAACAAAGAAGTCGAATTTTATGAGGAAGGCACAAAAGATAGGAGCATATGCGCGTCAGAGACGACAGCAAAAAGCACAAAGGTTAGCCTTCCGAGAATCATTATTTCACGTCCCAGAAGTGATAAAGTAGGGACGCAGTCAGCACCAAAAGTAATAATACGGAGGCCCACTATTGCTGAAGATAGCGGAGATTTCCCCCGAAATCATGTAACAGTCTCCGAAAGAGAGAGTTCAGTTAACGATAGCGCGGGAACGCAGTCAACACCAAAAGTAATAATACGGAGGCCCACTATTACTGAAGATAGCGGAGATTTCCCCCGAAATCGTGTAACAGTCTCCGAAAGAGAGAGTTCAGTTAACAATGGCGCGGGAACACAAGTGACACCGAAGGTAATAATACGGAAGCCCACTGCTTTCGCTTACAAAGATAGCAAGGAAGTTCCCTGGAACTATGAGTGTAATGTCACGGTCACGAAGAGCTCGACTAATGCGCCAAGAGGGGATTCGGATGAAGGCTTCCACACTCGAAGCGGGAGACGCTACGACTTAATAAAAGGAAAAGCCCCAGTGGCGGAACAAGAAAAAGGAAAGCCCGTTGAGCCCGAATCGAGGATCAAGGAGCCAGTGACTGAGGAAGAGGCCAAAGAATTCCTGAAATTTCTGAAACACAGTGAATATTGTGTGGTAGAACAACTGCACAAACAGCCAGCGCGTATATCCATATTGGCCTTACTCCAATACTCAGAAGTACACAGGAACGCATTGATGAAAGCCTTAAACGAAGCCTACATCGCTAGTGACATCTCGGTTAACAAATTGGATCGACTAATTGGCTATATAAGTACAGACAACTTCATCCATTTTGACGACGATGAAATACCACCGGGTGGTAGAGGGTCCACCAAGGCCTTGCACATTACCGCTAGGTGCAAAGAGCAGATATTACCAGGAGTCTTGATAGACAACGGGTCTGCATTAAACGTGTTGCCTTTGTCCACCCTCAACAGATTACCGGTGGATAGTTCGCATATGAAGGAATGCCAGAGCATGGTGAAGGCCTTCGACGGCACCCAAAGAAGGGTCATGGGGAGGATTGAGGTACCCTTGCTAATCGGCCCAGCCACTTACGAAATAGACTTCCTGGTGATGGACATCGAGCCGTCCTACAACTGCCTGTTGGGGAGACCATGGATACATTCATCCGGGGCAGTACCTTCGTCATTACATCAGAAGGTGAAGTTAATAGCGGATGGCCGATTGATAACAATAAAAGCTGAGGAAGACATCATTGCCACCGTGACCAGTGACATGCCCTACTTAGAGATAAACAACGAGGCAACTGAATGTTCCTTCCGATCTCTCGAGTTTGTAAATGCAACTTTTGTTATGGAAGGAAATAAAATCTTGAAGCCAAGAATCTCTGAGACTACAAGGATGGGATTGAAAATGACCGTGGGAAAAGGCGCTTTGCCGGGAAAAGGGCTTGGAAAACACCTTCAGGGGAGAATAGTGGCCCCGGTGCTGAGAGAGAAACAAGATCGCTTCGGCCTAGGATTCAGACCAGATGCGAGGCAAAAGAAGAAGGAGCTAGAAAGGAGACAGGAAAGAAGACGCGCGCGTTTGAATGGAGAAGAAACCAAGTGGGAACCCATGATAATCCCGCACATATCCAAGACCTTTGTGTCAGGAGGGGTAATTCACTCTGAGCTAAAGATACCGAAGGAAGGGGACATCGTAACAATGTTAGGCAACGTCTACATTAGTGCCATATCTGAGGAGGATGGAGAAATTTCGCCAAATATTCAGCCTTATGAATCGGGAAGCATCTTGAACAATTGGACTGCGGAAGAAATCCCTGTAGTGTTTAGGGCTCCTTCAGAGTAATGTCTGGGACACACTTGTTGCTCTAAGCCTAGGAGCAGCAAGATTTCTTTTGTGAAA
The DNA here is from genome assembly GCA_005393395.2 of Gossypium australe. NCBI lineage: Eukaryota > Viridiplantae > Streptophyta > Magnoliopsida > Malvales > Malvaceae > Gossypium > Gossypium australe. Next base: position 93,200,833 of record CM016618.1, on the reverse strand, counting down.
TAGGCGCACGTTTCGAATATCGTTATATCAATAAAATGCATTTTATCCTTATTTAAAGCAAACATTTTTTTTCTTTTTCATCATTCTTTCAGCACTGTCATACATATAATCATTTGTTTACAAATTCATTCATACCACCTGCATTTTCTTAAACTGCAACAGGTCCCTAGATATCAATGACTTGAGCAACTCTGCCTCGGATTCGAAGTATCCTTTTGAGCAAGACGTATGCTTAGAAGGACTACAGAATTTTGAAGATGACGCAGACGAGGACCTATACCCTGATCTGATAAGAATGGTAGAGCAGGAGGAGAGACAAATTCGACCTCATAAGGAAGCAGTAGAGACTGTGACGCTGGAAGAAGGGAAAGCGGTGAATATTGGAATGGGGATAGCCAAAAAAACAAGGCAGAATCTTATCAAACTGTTGCAAGAATTCAAGGACGTCTTCGCATGGTCCTATGAAGATATGCCCGGCTTAAGCACCGATGTAGCGGAACACCGCTTACCTATCAAGAGAGATTGCAAGCCAGTTCAGTAGAAGCTCCGAAGGATGAGACCGGATATAGTGCTGAAAATAAAAGAGGAGGTCCAAAAGCAGTTCGATGCTGGATTTTTGCAAGAGATCAAATATTCAGAGTGGGTAGCCAATATCGTGCCTGTCCCTAAAAAAGACGGGAAAGTACGAATGTGCGTGGATTATAGAGACTTAAATAAGGCTAGCCCAAAAGATAACTTTCCTCTGCCTCATATTGATACTCTAGTAGACAATACAGCAGGCTTTTCGCTGTTTTCCTTTATGGATGGTTTTTCCGGATACAATCAGATAAAGATGCACCCTGAAGATATGGGAAAGACTACCTCATAACATTGTGGGGCACATTCTGTTACAAAGTAATGCCATTTGGGTTGAAAAACGCAGGAGCAACATACCAAAGGGCCATGGTGACCCTATTCCACGATATGATGCATAAGGAAATCGAGGTTTACGTGGATGACATGATTGCAAAGTCTAGAACAGAAGAAGAACATATCCAAGTTCTGCAGAAATTGTTTCTGAGGTTAAGGAAATTTCAATTGAGGCTCAATCCCGCCAAGTGTACCTTTGGAGCCAGGTCTGGCAAGCTGTTGGGCTTCATAGTTAGCAAGAAAGGGATCGAAATTGACTCAGACAAAGTCCGGGTATACAAGAATTACCGCCACCACGCACTCAAAAAGAAGTTCGAGGTTTCCTAGGAAGACTAAACTACATTGCTCGGTTTATTTCACAGTTAACTGAGAAATGCGATCCCATATTTCGTCTTTTGAAGAAACATAACCCAGGCGTGTGGAACGATGAATGTCAAGAAGCTTTCGATAGGGTCAAACGGTACTTGTCAAACCCTCCAGTACTGTCACCTCCGTGCCCCGATAGGCCATTAATCCTATATCTAACAGTGCTTGGTCACTCTATGGGATGTGTGCTAGGTCAACATGATGATACCGGAAGAAAAGAGAAGGCGATATACTATCTCAGTAAGAAATTCACTGAATGCGAAATGAGATATTCACCGATTGAAAAACTGTATTGTGCGCTGATTTGGACAACTCGGAGATTGAGACAATACATGCTGTATCACACGACTTGGCTAATCTCGAAGTTAGACCCCCTAAAATACATGATGGAGGCGACCGCTTTGAATGGGAGGATGGCTAGATGGCAAATCCTACTGTCTGAATTTGATATTGTATATGTGAACCAGAAGGCTATAAAAGGGAGTGCGATAGCCGACTTCCTAGCCAGCAGAGCTTTAGAAGATTACGAGCCGTTGAACTTTGATTTCCCAAATGAGGATCTAATGTATGTGGCAACGGCGGAAGAGGACACTGCGAGAGATTGCCTTTGGAAATTATATTTCGACGGAGCATCAAACGCTGTGGGAAATGGGATTGGGGCAGTCTTGGTATCCCCAAAGGGAGGTCACTACCCGTTCACAGTCAGATTGGATTTTGATTGTACAAACAATATGGCAGAATACGAAGCCTGCATCATGGGACTCCACGCTGCTATAGAACGTAGAGTTAAAACACTGGAAGTATATGGGGACTCCGCATTAGTGATTTACCAACTAAAAGGCGAATGGGAAACAAGAGACCCTAAACTGATCAATTATCGAAGGATAGTCATAGGATTAATCGATGAGTTTGACGATGTCACCTTTAATTATCTCCCACGAGAAGAAAACCAGATGGCAGATGCTCTGGCTACTTTAGCCTCCATGATTAAGGCGAGTAAGCAAGAAGATATAAAGTCTATTCAGATGAGTATTTACGAGGCCCCAGCTTACTGCTGCAGCGTAGAAGAAGAAGGAAGGGACGAGCACCCCTGGTACCAAGACATATTGCGATATGTGAGAGATCGCGAATACCCAAATCATGCAAGTGAGAATGAGAAAAGGACACTCAGGAGATTGGCCCTCGAATATGTTTTGGATGGAGACATTTTGTACAAAAAAGGAAAGGATCAAGTACTGTTGAGATGCGTCGACGCTGTAGAAGCCAAGATGATCCTAGAGGAAGTTCATGAGGGTGTTTGCGGAACACATGCTAATGGATTCACAACGGCCAGGCAAATAATGAGATTTGGATATTATTGGTCCACCATGGAAGGAGATTGTATCAGATATGCCAAGAAATGTCATAAATGCCAGATTTATGGAGATAAGATTCATGTGCCTCCGTCTCCCCTGCATGTTATGACTTCCCCGTGGCCCTTTTCCATGTGGGGCATGGATGTTATCGGACCAATCTCACCAAAAGCGTCGAATGGACACAGATTCATCTTCGTAGTCATTGATTATTTCACGAAATGGGTAGAAGCGGCTTCGTACGCTAACGTCACTAAATCGGCGGTTAGTCGGTTTTTAAAGAAGGAAATCATCTGTCGATATGGGATGCCCGAGAGAATCATATCGGACAACGCATTGAATTTGAACAATAGCACGATAGCGGATGTCTGTCGACAATTCAACATTAAACATCATCATTCATCTCCATATCGTCCGAAAATGAATGGGGCAGTGGAAGCAGCGAATAAGAACATCAAGAAGATAGTGGGGAAGATGACAGAAACTTACAAAGATTGGCATGAAAAATTACCGTTTGCTCTTTACGCTTATCGAACGTCCGTCAGAACCTCTACCGGGGCAACACCTTTCTCACTGGTTTACGGGATGGAGGTAGTCCTACCCATTGAAGTGGAAATACCTTCTCTTCGGGTTTTAACAGAGGTAAAGCTGGATGAAGCTGAGTGGATTCAGGCTCGATACGATCAATTGAACCTAATCGAAGAAAAAAGGCTAAAGGCTATTCGTCACGGTCAGATGTATCAAAAACGCATGATGCGAGCCTATGACAAGAAGGTTCGCCCAAGAGAGTTTCACGAGGGAGATCTGGTACTGAAAAAGATCCTCCCCATACAAAAGGATTTCAGAGGAAAATGGATGCCGAATTGGGAAGGGCCGTACGTGGTGAAGAAGGCTTTCTCTGGAGGCGCACTGATTTTAATGGAAATGGATGGGAAAAGCCTGCCCAACCCGTGAACTCAGATTCAGTTAAAAAATACTTCGCGTAAAAAAAAAAAAGGGAGAAGCCAATGCGAAAACCCGTAACGGGCGCTTTGAGACCAAAAGGGGCTTGAACTGAGAAAAAAGAGCCCCGCCGCACTCGAATGGACAAGAAAGGGGCATGCTGCACCTCGATACATCAACAAAATATCCAAGATCTTCTGAGCACATGTTAAACTCAAAATGGTCTTCCAAACGTTCAGGCAGAGAAGTTTAGGCTGCGATATCTAAGGGCACCCGATTTCTGTTCTACCCGTTTTAAGTTTGTAATTCGTGACCATCTTATTCAATGAATTTCTTCCTTGATTACATTGGACAAATTTGGATTAACATATCTTATTTTGGGTTGTACTCCCAATCACTCTCTTCCTTACAATCCTTCTTAGGCATTTTACATTGAAATAACGATTACGGAACTAATAATATTTTCATAAAAGGAGTCCTACATATTATCCTGAAAGCCTCTGAATAATACAAGGACATGAAACGTAACTATTGTTCAAAATTCATTCCACCGAAGGTTCAGAAGTGTTGAAAATTGACAAATGATCGTCCAAAACAGACACCTCGCCAATGATACGCCCTTCATATATAACGAGCAATGTCAGCCTTGGCATATAACGAAGTCGTAATACCATTATTGATTCTACACCTTAAGGTCGCAGTAAAAGGGTTGAAAGAAGACAAATGTTATTCTCCTAAGGCGGTAATGAGAGGTACGAACTTTATGCCTCGGAGAATACCATGGAAGAGACAATGATATTGCAGTGGGGCAAACCCATTTTCTCTGAGTTTCCTATATCTGCAATAATCGTAGTGCCTCAGTGAATCTCGCTATGAGCAATGACAACCTAAACCATAAATAGGGTCCTTCTCATGCATTCATACGCATCCAGCTAGGAGCATTCGATTTATTGCAATCATTACATCCTAGTCGGTTTACACTGTGAAAAATCATCATCGGCATAACATTCAGCATTCATGTGAATGACGCATATAGTTAGGAGCATTTGAATCACCTCTATCATTTGCATGCGCATAAGCACGTTCTGCAGGACAGGTTCCTTGGAGGACGGCATAGCAGCATCGAAGGTCAGGCACTGCTCCCGTAGAGTGGACTGAATATAGTAGGGGAGTAAATTGAAAAGTTCAAGATCCGTTTCCCTGACATCCCAAAAGAGCAATTTCAGCGAGAAGGTCAAAGTTACGAATCTCTTCTTTCTGAATTCCTATCACCAGCTATATTTTCGAGAAGTTTCAGCAGAAGATCCAAGTTGGATCTCTTCTGATTCCTATCACCGTTTTTTTCGAGAAGTTTCAGCGAGAAGATCAAAGTTACGGATCTTTCTTTCTGAATTCCTATCACCACCTGTTTTCGAGAAGTTTCAGCGAGAAGATCAAAGTTACGGATCTCTTCTTCCTGAATTCCTATCACCACCTGTTTTCGAGAAGTTTCAACGAGAAGATCAAAGTTACGGATCTCTTCTTTCTGAATTCCTATCACCACCTGTTTTCGAGAAGTTGCAGCGAGAATATCAAAGTTGCGGGTCTCTTCTTTCTGGATTCTTATCACCCCAAGCCTACAGTAGAATGGAACAAAGCAAAGAGTTACAGTGAAGTTTGAAGCCGTTTGAAGAAGACGCGGGTCAAGAAGTCGAGGTTTAGCTAAGCCCGAGCAAAATTGGTTCTTTTATTGTCTTTGTTCTATTCTCGTTTCACGACAATGAGCAAAGAGGGGCAGCTGTAAGACCCAAATTTCGCCCGGGCCTGTTACAAACCAACTGAGGCCCAATACAAATAAAACCCAATTACAAAATCCCTTTACCCAATAACCGAACCTAGCCCAATAAGCCCCAAAAAAAAACCTAAAAAGTTTTGGAACCCTAGGGTCCCTTTCTTGTGCCGCCATCTGTGTCTGCCCATTTGCGCCACACCTACAACTGTCGGCCACTAGCGCCGTTCACCTTGACCGTCGCCCCACTCACCTGCTCTACTAGCCTCCACCAATACCTGAAAACATGCAAGAAAGGAGCCAACACAGCAGCAACCAAGAAAAGAAAAAATGTATTTTATTTTCTTTTTTGGCTTTATAAAAGCCGAATAATCCAATGTAGGGAGGGGATTTTTTTTTTTCGGATTAAGAACAAGAAGACATCAGAAGTAATAACAGGAATAGAAACTTTGAAGGTAGATTTGTTCTTCCTTTCGTTTCACTTTTTTATTGCTGTTTTCTATTTATTTATTTTTATTATTTATTTTCAAACTTTCAAAACGAGTAATAAGAGAGAAAGGGAGTGGAAGCTCACCCCGATCGGCGACCGTCCTTCGTCTGGGCCAAGTCGGAAAAGGAGAAGGGACACCCGTTCCTTGGTGGCTCCGCCGATTTTGGCCGTATTTTAGGAATCGTCGGTTTTTAGATCTACACTCCATAGGCGTTTGACATAGAAAAAGTCTAAAAAAGGGAGCCCGATGATGTTCGTCTCCGGTCGCCGCCTATAGCGGAGTCGCAGTCCGGATTGGCCGGAATCGGTGGCCGGAGAGTGAATGGGCAGGGGGAATAGGAATTAAAAAAAAGACCATTTTCGTTTAGAAACGATGACAGAGGAAAAGAAAAATGTTAGGATGGTTCTTGTTTTTGTTTAAAATAATAAATTTGTAAGCTTTAAAAATAATAATAAATATAATAAAAGTTATTAGTTGCCAAAGTGGTGTAATTAAAAAGGAAAAGCCTGGTGTTGACGTTTTGGTTACTGATTATGCGTCTTTTCACCTTAAATGGAAAATTTATGCGGCTAGTCCCTCTATTTGCGCCACCCTTAATTTAATCCTATACTATTTCTTTCATTTTTGCCCTAAAGTTTGTATCCCCTTTCAATTTAGTCCTACCTGTACGTTACGTTTTGGGCTTTGGAAATATTTTCTGTTTTAGTCCTTGATCATTTGTGGGCATTTTAAATTGGTCCTCGCCCTTTCTTTTTATTTCAAGTTCGCCCCCTAATATGTGGTTTTTTAATTCAATTTAGTCTTCTTTTGTTATTTCACTATTTATTATTAATTTAACTAATTTCCTTATTATTATTACTATACTATTTATTATTACTATTATTTTTTTATCATTATTATTATTATCATTATTATAACTACATTATATTATTATTATATATAATTTTGTATCATCATTATTATTACTAAATTTATATTAGTATATTGTATACATTGCGTATTATTATATTATATTATTTTATTATTATTATTATTACTATTACTACTATACTTATATGATTATTTTGTACATATTTCATATTTTATTATTATTATTATTATTATATTATTATTATTATTATTATTATTATTATTATTATTGTACATGTTTTGTATTATTATTACTTTACTATTATTACTATATTACTTACTATTACTATTATTGTTACTA